>JABJVR010037361.1:0-32851 GCA_025773905.1 Chitala chitala
GTTTTTGTTGGGGGGGGGTGGTGCTCCCACTTTTTGTCTGACCCCCCCCCCCCCCCCCCCCCCACACACACACACACACACACACACACACACACACACACACACACACACACACCCTATGATAACTGCAGCTCTCCTGTCCGTTCCAAAGGGCGACACGGTGTATGCCACGGTAGTCCCGGAGTTGGACGAAGGTGAGCTGGAGAAGACTGTGAGCCCCATTGTGCAGGAGTACTTTGAGCACGGTGACACGAAAGAAGTCCAGGTGAGAAGCGTCGCTATCAGTCAAGCCTTCCCCCAGCCCCCAGGCCTGCCCCTCCTTACTTCTGCCGTTTCCTCTTTATCTTCCCTTCAGCTGCTCCTTCACTCCTTTGAGATGATTGACAGCTGAATGTCTGGTTTATCTGACTCAGCATTTATAAGGGAACAGCTGCAGTATGTGTGTCACTCTGGCCCAGTATGTGCTGCTGTACCCAGAACAGATTAATTACTCCAATGTTAATTGCTTCTGCATTAACTTTGTTGAGCCAACTGACTCATTTATCTGGTTGTCTGTGTTGCTCAGCAAATAAAATTGGCTCACTTGTTCAAAAATGCAGTTCTGTGTTTTTTTATTTTATTTTATATAATCCCACATCTCCAAGGTCAGAGACACCCCAAAGCAAACAGTGGTGATTGAATAAATTCAGAAGCTTGTGTTAATTAATGCTTGGTTTTTTACATAGCAATAGGGAGCTGCTGCGATATGATGCTAGGGTTTGTCCCTCATTGTTGTGTGTGTGTGTGTGTGTGTGTGTGTGTGTGTGTGTGTGTTTGTGTGCATGCGTGCGGTGACAGATGCTGCTGGACGGACTCAACTTGGGAGACAACAAGTTTGAGGTGTCCACGCTGGCGGTGTCCCTTTCCTTCGAGGGCAAGGCCAGTCACCGTGAGCTGACCTCGCGTCTGCTCTCCGACCTGGTGGGCAAGGTGCTGTCAGAGGACGAAATGGCCCGGGCTTTTGACAAGATGCTGAAGGACCTGCCGGACCTCATTCTGGACACACCTGAGGCGCCGCAGGTAACGCCCGGAAATAGCCAGAGCCAGTTAATCTGGTTAAGCTCCTTAATGGGTAAGCACAGAGCAGGAAGGACGTCGGGTGCTCGTCGGTATGGCACGCTTTCCTCTGTCTCTGTGTCCAAGTACCTTGTCGTAGTGGCCCTCTCGGTGCGCCTCTCCCCTCCTCTGTCGAATTAATGTAATTACTGGGTCTCAGCAGGGGTGATTTTTCACCAGAAGGGTGTTCCCAGTAAAATGTGTGAAGGCGTGCTTGTTTCTGCTCAGCAGAGCCCCAGGCAGGTGGTCTGAGCCCAGCTGAACGAGGGCCTTTCTCTCTCAATGCCCTCAGATGCTGGGCCAGTTTATTGCCAGGGCCATCGCAGACCATGTCCTTCCCATGGACTTCCTCAACTGCTACAAGGGACGGGTGGACTGTGACCACGCCCGGTGAGGAACAGATGAGACGTCACCTAAATAAACTCAGGCTTAACCCCTTTGTAGTCTGAACATTTGGTATACTCCCCTTATCCTAAATATCCATAAATGACCCACCTTAACGAAACCCATAAAATAAAGTAGCTTAATTGACATTCAATCTCCAGATTTATTTTGCCTGAAGTAACAACCTGTCAGTCGTCACTAACCTTGTGAATATCTGGGTTTTCCCTCTTCACAGTGTGGAAAGACTGCATTTAATCAGAAAACACCACTTGTTATAATACACCTTTAATAATTGGCTGCATTGCTAAAGTATATGTTTATCATTACTTTTATTGTGAAAGGTATAACTGTAAAAAATTACCCTAAGACGCTGTTTGTACCCTGTGGTATACAGCTTTTTGGGAAATATGGAATATGAACAAAGTTTGGCAAAGGTTTTACTTTTCTATTGTTGAGGCACTTAAGAAAAATCTATCAAATTTTGAGTTCGGAAAAGGTAATTTAGGGGTTTGTCTCTGCTGTTAAACACAGTGGTGGGTCATTTTGACCCCATAAAGCACACAAGGGTTAAATCTTTGAGTATCCTTATTTTTTTGGTCACCTGCTTAGCTGATGCTTCCGTTTGGCTGTTGCACGCCAAAAAAACAATGTGTGTGTGTGTGAAGTTTTTACTTTTTTTGGTCAGTCACTCTGAGTGCTGTCTTACACGTGTGAAGACCCATGTGCCTCGTGTTGGGACATGTGACGACTCCTCTTCCTCCTCCTCAGGGCCGCTCTGGACCGGGCTGCCGTGCTGCTCTCCATGAAGACGAAGGTGGTGCGGCTGGACAACGTTTGGGGCGTGGGTGGGGGCCAGAGACCCGTAAAACACCTCATCAAAGAGGCAGGTTCACACACTCTATGGAAAGTGTTTTTTTTTTTTTTTTTGTACTGGAGAAAAATACAGTTCAGCTTCAGTGTGTTGATCCTTCATCAGTACCCCCCACCCCGGCTTTGGTTTAGCGTTATGAAATGGTATGCAGGTTTCTAAGGCTAGCCTAATTATAGTCGAGAAGTTCTTATGCTTCCTACTGCCAGTAACTGTGGAACACCTTCTTTAACTTATATTTACAGGTAAATGCACGCTAAGTTAAGCAGAATTGGTACAGGTCATGTGGCATTTGTATTTAAAAGATGACCTCCCACAACATTTAGATAAACCATGTACACATTTCAGCTATGACCAGAAATGCAGGAAATGTCCCACTGTAGTACATTGCTATACCTGGGGTAATTCCCTTTTCTGAGGCACGAAGAAATTACCTTTTGTAATCAAATAACACACATCGCCCCGTTAGCCGATTAATTCCATGCTATTTTCACAATGAGTAAGGGACGTGCCTTAAACTTCAGCGGTTGTTAGTATTGAGTTGATGTGTGACGTTCCTCTTGGTTCCTTCTCAGATGAACCTGCTGCTGAAGGAGTACCTGGTCTCCGGCGATGTGACGGAGGCCGAGCGCTGCCTCCGAGATCTCGAAGTACCGCACTTCCACCACGAGCTTGTATACGAGGTACCTGGTTCTCGATCCCACCTTTCCTTCATGCCCTGGGTTGGTAATGTGTTCAGGAATCGTTCCCAGCATGCAAATTATTATGGCTGATGTCCCAAGGGCCTGTGCACCCAACAAGATCACCTTTTCGCAAGTTTTTTTTTTTTTTTTTTTAAAAGCTTTTTTGTGAAGTTTTTTGCTAACAGTTCACTTTAGATATGGCATATTATCAAGACGTAATTTTAGTTAAGCATCTCGCAGGAATACTCGTGGAAATATTTTTGCGCTGCTATTGTGTGTGTATGTGTGTGTGCCCTGCGGTGGGTTGGCGCCCCGTCCTGGGTGTCCCCTGCCCTGTGTCCCTGGGATGGGATCCAGGCTTCCTGCAACCCCTAACAGGATGAAGTAGTATAAAAGATGACTATATCAGAGTAATAGATGTTTGTGCTGTTTCTTGGTCTGTAGGCTGTGGTTATGGTCCTTGAGTCAACAGGGGAGACAGCAATTCACATGATGGTGAAGTTGCTGAAAGTATTCTGGGAAACTGGACTTATCACATTGGACCAAATGAACAGGGTCAGTGCTGTGTCCACCGCCGACATGGTCAGAATGGCAGTTTTCAATATTCTGCGCGTAAAGAGCGTGTCTGTCCAGCTGACGCTCTTGTCAGAACTATACTGTTGCTGCTGCTGCCAGCTCTTTGTGTGTTGTTGCCGTGGAGAGAACATGCCTCAAATTCTGTCCGTTTGACTTTGCGTAGGGCTTCCAGCGCGTTTACGACGAGCTGCCAGAGATCAACCTGGACGTTCCGCACGCCCATACCATCATGGAGCGCTTTGTGGACCTCTGCTACCAGGAATCCGTCATCACTAAGCAACTGCGGGACACCTGTCCCTCCAGGTCAGCCAGCCACGCACTCATGTCACATCAGTAGTTTAAAATCCCCTCCTTACATTCAGCTTAGTCTTTTTTTTTTTTTTCTTTCCACCAGGGGGCGCAAGCGCTTTGTTAGTGAGGGCGACGGTGGTACAATCAAGCATTGAAGCAGAGGAGAGATGCCAGCAGGTTCCGTCAGTTAGACCTCAACCCCCAAGTTTTTTTGGTTTATATTTTTAATGGAAAGCGGTTGAAAGGTCTTCCTTGGCTTGTCGTTAACCTGTAAGGCTAAGGTGCTTTCACAGAGCAAAAGTTCCAAAGTCCTGCCGAGGTTCTTGGGGCTGCTGTTTAAGCTGTTTTGCTACAACAGTAACTGTTCCAATGTTGTTTTTTTTTTTTTTTTTTTTTTTTGACCACTGCCTTGTTTATGGAGAAGGCAGCACATAAACCAACTTCCACAATAACAAGACCAGCGGTCCTTTTGTAATTCACCAACCAATACTTCAGAATGTTTTCAGTTAACCTTAGCGCAACCTTATGCGAGTTCTTTCAGTGGGTCGTCATCCACGGCTACTGTATATGCAAAAAAGGGCTTGGGATGGTGGGGGGACCAGCATATAACGGTGGTGTACAGGGGAATATAAATGTAAAATTTAACTGTGTCACCACTTTCCAGCTTTTTTTTTTTTTTTTTCCGTTTTGAGCATGTCTAAGCACATGGTTTGCTCGATCGCATACATCATTTCTACGATTTACAGGAAATGCCTCATGCAGCAGTGCAAGTGTTCAAAATGTCAGTGTTCCAGAGCAGCCCCCACTAACCCTCAAGATTGCATTGAGTTTTCTATGTGTGAACACCGTCAATTGTTCCTCTGTTCCGAATGTCTGTGGGTGAGTAAGAGGGTGTTTGTTTCACACCGTGGTGGTTCCTTAGGGAGACTTTGTGTCCACCTGTGGTGGTTTTTTTTTTTTTTTTTTTTTTTCCCTCTGTTCTACCTTACCTGCCCCTTTCACCTTTTGGGATCCATAGGTGAAAGGGCACGCCCTCCAGATCTCAACACCTGTAGTCTGTACTGTGGGAACTTTAACGTTTCTTGGCAATCCCGTCATCGAAGACCATTCACTCATTCAGCTCCAACGGAGGAAGGCAGTACTGATGGACGAAAAGCAATTTATTTCGTGAGCGGCGATACTGTCATTGTAGCATTAAACAAATGCTCGATGTAAATAGACAATTTACTTGTACGAGTGACCGGACTGTTTTCATTTTGGAGCAAATTTTGCAGTTTAAACTTCCCAGTTTTGAAATAAAACGTTTTCACAACCTATGTAAATACATATAACGCTGGTGGCAAAAAAAAAGAAAGAAAAGAAATTGCATAACCGCATAGAAGGTGTTTGTCTTGTGAAGTTATTTTCTTTGGCTTACTGTTGTCATTCAGTATTTCAGGAGGACATCATAATTATTTCAATAAAAGGTTTCTTTGAACAGCGCTGTTGAGTCTGTGTTGTGTTGGTGCTTTAGACAGAAAAGCTTGCAGGTGACACTCGCTTCTGCGGTGATCTTTGACACGGGCTGGAAAGCGTTCAGAATGCGTTGTGAACAAAATGCATAACTTAACGCACACATACATGCACCTATGGCAAATGGATCTATAGACATTGCTCCCCATTATTTATAATAAGACCTTGGATGCTTTATGAATTGTAGGTTTGGCTACTTGTGAAGTGACAGCCCCCCACCCCCCAGGGTGTCATGGTCTTATACCTGCTATATTCCTCCTGTATTGTTCTGTTTCTGGCATGATCATATGTACATGACTTCCAATTGGATCTGCTGGGTCTCTTAATCTCCACGCAGTAGGTACATAACTCCCTCAGTGTTCATTCTCCATGCCCCCCCCACATTTTTATTTGACCCTTCCAGCCACCAGACTCCCAG
Organism: Chitala chitala; assembly: GCA_025773905.1. Classification (NCBI taxonomy): domain Eukaryota; kingdom Metazoa; phylum Chordata; class Actinopteri; order Osteoglossiformes; family Notopteridae; genus Chitala; species Chitala chitala. Next base: position 5,828 of record JABJVR010037361.1, read on the forward strand.
ACACAGCTTGCGCCGACTTGCAGACGACCGTGCCACCAAGAGTCAAACCAGAACACGCATGACAGTCGTCTGCTCTGATCCCACCGGGCCAGTGGCACAAAGACGGGTCAGGCGTTTTTGTGTGCAAAAATGAAGGCCGACATTGGGCCGCTGCCTTTGTTTCTGCTCCACGTGTTGCCATGGCAAGAAATGCGACGAGACCTTCGGCAGCAGCGGATGGAAGCTCGTTGTATAGTGCGCGTCAGACATCCTGTCAACAACCAGTTGCTTCAACGCGAACAACTAATCCTAATTGTCGTGATTAACATTGTGTTCTTATTATTTGCATACAGAGCTTAAATTCATAGAGGTTTTTTACATCCAGTTCAATAGAAAAGCAATTCACTCCCATTCATTTATTTTAACCTCTGACTGTAAGAAGGCCTTGTACAGTGATTTATAGTAAAAAGGCACGAGCTTCAATGGTCAACAGATGGTCAAATTTAATAACTTCATAAGCAGCACAATTTAATTTACACAAGTACAATATGTAACAAATTCACAGTAATTTTAGAAAACAACTAGTGCATACGCTTTAAAGCAGTATTGCAGCCCAGTGTAGAGGCTGCAAGGGCATTTCAAAGCGGCGAGTTTCGAACACTCCGTATTGTTCTCGTTCAGGTTTCCGCTCCCTGCTTCTCCATTGCGGCAGTGGAGAGCGCTTCAGCTTCAGCCAGTCTTCCTGTTTCTCCCAAAGCACCAGGGCCTGCACTTTCACGTTCCGTGTCACGGGAGCCTGCCGGTGCCTCTGCGGGAGCTGTTTATTGTAACGTTTATTGTAATTACTATGCTTTCCTAAGGTTCTCTCTTCCCAGATTGCTGGTATTATAGCAGGTTTTCTTTGGAAGCCCAACAGAATCTGCACCTTGGTACCCAACGTTTCCATAGTTACTGGTCTAAGTGGAAAGTCGGGTATTTAAAGTCTTTGTCCACTGGGAAAGTCCGGATTTTATTTTTAAACTTTGCATATTACATTTTTAATATTTAAACTTGAATACGAAGTCAGGTTACAATAGATTTCTACTCATATTTAGCAGTGGTGTGTATTAGTTTAATTTGGAAACTGCCAGTGTCCTTAATGTTCTGTTGTTTTAATTTTTTTTATACCAATCAACATGATGGCCAATGTTTATGGGTTATTTTCATAACTGCACACACAATAAGGAGCTGTACAGGACTTTTGGGGGGGAAGCAACTGTAAAACATAAAGGTTTTTTTTTTTTAAATTTCCACTGAAATGTCCATGTGGACTGAATGAGTAACTTTGTCTTGGGAACTATGGCAATGTGGTGCTTCCTTTTGAATATATGACTAATTCTTAGTACGTCACATTAGGAACTGAAATTGTGCCTTTTATTTAAGGGGGGTGGGTTTCTGCTTTCATTTTTGTGAATTTTAATTAACCTACTTTTAGAGTGGCCCTCTGATCTGCTGTGTTCTCTGCTGAAAGAACAAGCTGAATGTTGTAACGCAGCCCCCTGGTGATTTATATAACATATTTGCTGTGTTCATTTTGATCCTTTCGTTAACTTTTTTTTTTCCAGAGGTAACCAAATCTAGGTAAAAGTGTAAAATAACCGACCAAGTTACATAACCGCAGTAGAGCAAGTTAAAATAGCTGTATTTCTCTATTTTGAGATGTGGCATGTACCACCAGATCACTTCCAGACTTGTCAAGAGAAAACACTTGAGTCTCTATAAAAATTGATACAAATCCCATTGTTGTGGGATGTTACTATTTAGGAGTCCACAACAAAAGATGGTGTGAGGTCCACTGTCTCAAATATAACTACTGCCTACACTACAGACAGTTAGCGGGTCCAGATATGTGTTTACCGCTAACTTCAATTCAGAACACTCAAACGGGAGGGCAGCCACCCCTCTGGGAGGTTTCTTTTGTATGGGGGAGTCTGGAAGATTTTGTGTGAGTGTGGACAACACCCCCCCCAAGTCACCTAGAGGAACATGCCTAATCCTTCAGTTTTAGAGTCCAGGACAGTCAGCCAAGGATAGGTGGGAGAGCTATTTTTTAACACAAGGGAAAGCCTGCCATCATTGAGGGCCTGGAGAAACTGGGCTTCCCTGAAGCACACCTACACCCAGGAGAGTGTAATTGCTCCTGAGAAACCCACAGCTCTTTCCACATGGCATTCAGATGCCGAAATGTACCAGCACACGAAGAATTGGCGCCCGCGTGCTTTCGCCTTGTATTTATAGCTCGCCGCTGTTCCGGCGGAGGTTCCCCGCCGTTGATGCTCTCAATCCGTTTTTCGGATTGTCAAAAGCCTCATTGTTCCTTCAGCGGAGATGAGGGCTGTGCATTAATCATGGGCCTCAGGGCTTGCAGAGTGGGTAAGCTGGTGAGAATGCATTTTGGGGGCGTGAGATTTTACACTTCGTGTACTGTCCTGGTTTACGGTTATAGATGCGACACTGTTCATCTCTGACCTGTGTCTGTGCAAATGTCTTGATGCCGACTTTTTTTTCCAGACTTTTAAGCCCTCACAGTGCAGTGAAACATGGGACTATACCACTATATGTAATAGCCATCGTTCATGTTTTTCTGCTTCATGTAATTAACACAGAACATGTCTGAAAGCAGCATGACAAAGTTCCAAATCTCCTGCTTTCTACAGCTGCAGCAGGTATGCTATAGAAATTCTCAGGCACAAAGACCGCAAGAACATCCCACAACCCTTTGCTTCAACTTGTATCCTCTGCAGGAAGAAAAGCTTGATGGAGGAAATGATTTGAAAAGCCCAGACCACATGCTAACGTTTCATCTGTGAATGGAATGTGAGCCTTTTCAGCCTGCATTCAAGAAGTAAAACCCTATGAGTAATTCTGTAGCTGATTGTTCTGTTTTGGTGGAACTGGTAGAAATGATTGTCTGAAATGTACTATACATTGACAGGAAGAGGAACATTTTCCCCCCCATTTCTAAATATTTTTGAACACGTGCCACTTGTTCATTCTGCCTGGATCACCTATGGAAATGAGTGTTTAGGAGTATGAGATGTTCACCAGCAACACAGTTCCTGGGATACACGCTCTCAGCCTACGGCAAAATGATCTGCTATTACCTCCTTTACATATCCTATTTAAAGCTGCACATGAAGTACAGGTTTATGGAAATCAGCAATATTTCCACTATTCAACTTTAAAAAGCCAGCTATTCTCACTTTTTTTTTTCCAAACGCCCAATGGAGGCTGGAATGGTGCAACTGAACAATCTGTTTCTCACTCTTCGAACAGAGCCCCCTGCGCCCACCCCTACCCCTCCCCAGCCACTGCCTGGGTGTACGTGATGGCTGTCAGGAGAGAAAACCGAATCTGACAGGCGTAGCTGACGCAGCATTCGCTAATCTCACCCTGACACTTTGACAGGCCTGCAGTGTTATTACACGCACTCCCAATTAGGACTTCAGAGCTGTTGACCCATTTTATAAGTACTTTATTAAAACACTACGTTCAACATTGTCATATTGCATTATTTCCATTCTATTATTATTATTATTTGGTCAGCTGATTGACTGATGTGATTATTTAGCTGTTACATAGCTTGTAATCATCAGTTCGTTTCTTGACAGAGTCCTTAATTTACTCAGCAAATTTTGCTTCAGAAAGTATTGCCATAACTGAAAAAAACAATGTTTGCATTAATAAATACAGAACATATAATTCCTTAGCTTGCCTCTTCAAAATGCAGTGCTCTACGCTTTTTTATTTCCAAAAGGTACGGTTTCTAATCAAACAATATTATTTTGGATTAAAGTCAGTTGCAAAAAACATTTGGAAGGGAAGTAAAGGAACAAGAATATAGTCATTTTTTCCATGTTAAAGCAAACTTTAACTATGAGTAGTTGTGAAGGACAAATTGAAGTTGGTAAGGGGAAACTGCATGTATGTTTGTAATTCAGCACCATGGACAGCACCTGAGGAGTTCTGTCGTGTCATTTCTGGTGTTCCTCTTTCATCTTATCTTGTCACTTTTCCCAGTGTGTCCTGATGCCACTTTAGCTAAGTAGGGCATATTAGACCTCCCTCTGTTCAGTCACAAATCCCAAATACACCTGAGGAATCCACCAGATGTTCTCAAGCCAACTGAGGGGTAATATCCTCCACCATGTCCTGTGCCTGCTCTGGAGCCTCCACCTATGTGGATACACCCACACCCCCTGTTCATTCTTACACAGTTGTGGTGATGAAGCTTGGGTACCTCCCTTATGCCCAGTGCTTTGTTGTCTTAAGAGCTATTTTTTCTGTTGGGTCGCCCAAATGGAGGTCTAGTCAGAGCTGTCCGGTCAGACAAAAAAGACCCACAAAAAGTTCTAGTTAGTTCTAAGTTACCCTACTCAAGACAGGTTTACCAGGACCCACTCCGGAGGGAGGCCTGTGAGTGGTGTTCACTGGGGAGTACCCGGTAGCTGAGGAACCCATGTACTCCAGCCTTGTCCACCCTGGAGGGTGTAACTGAACCATTGTTGTGGGACTTGTATCAAAAAGGGTAAAAACTGCCTGTGATGGCAGCACAGTGGCAGACCTGAAGGACTTTGGTATGCTAATGTGTTTCAGTGGTCTTTAAATGGCGGCAGCAAAGACCGACCAATGTAGGATCTTCTTCTCACTATGCGTTGATGATAAGCACTTATTTTTCAGTTCAGTTCAGTTCAATTTATTTTTACATAGCGCCTTTTACAACAATGTGCCTCAAAGCGCTTTTATGTGTGTGTGTAAGCAACTCGAAAATATTTCGACTTGATTCCAATACACATGGTTTTAAAAGTGCAGAATTCAAGTGTCAGTATATACACCAGCGGAAACTACAATTTACTCATCTTAAATTACTTTATCGTGCCCTAGAAACTTCGACAAAATTGAAAGGAAATCCACTGTTTCGCTTTATTATTATTTAATCCGAAATATTTGCAGCGGGCGTTTCGCCTTCGCTAAAATTTTGTCCCGGAAATATTTGCTGGAGTAATTTGAGATCCCCCTGTATCATTATTTATTAGTAAATTTACAAACAATTGAACTTATGATTACGAAATCTGTTTAGCTGCTGCATACATTGTCGCACATGAACGGTTTCTTCCAACGTTGAGGTGCTGCTCCGCGGAACAGCCAACATTGAATGACTACAGGTTCAGCGTCTCGCGAGCAACAGTGTGCGCTGATAACGTAACTAGTAAAACTAAACTGAATGGTACGTATGTTTTACATTTAATTGTTGTGTTTTAGGTGATTCCCATCTATAGGGGTATAACATTTCAATCATATCATATAATATCTGTAAGCTTGTTTTTATTTTATTTCGTTATATTTACTGTATATAGGAACTCACAAGCAGTGAATCATCTTTTGCTTGTTTTTAAGTATTAACAACAATTATTCATAGCAGAAAACAGCTTCCCGATTATAATAGTCAGGTAAATTTGACCACATTTCGGCAGAGAACATCTGTATATTAGGGTCTTGAGGATACTTTTACATTAATTTTACATCGGTCATAAAAGGCTGACAGCATATATAATTGTGATTGCGCAAGAAGAATACTATTCATGATGTCAGGTTGTCAGGATGATTTTTGAAATTTTATAATCTTGAGAGCACAGAGACCTATGCTACCTTTTTCGGCCCGTTTTTCCAGCCATCTTTTTTTGAGAATTCCACAACCAATCGATACATTTTGGTTTTTTACTAAAACAACAGCCGACCGAAACATTTATGGTTCCTTCTGATGTAGCGTAGCTGAATCATACAGAAACAATGTGTTTAATAACGCAAAAACACTCATTGAAAACGAAAACCTTTTGAACAACACAGACTAGCCACCCAATCAATGTAATCAATGTATGAATTTTTAAGCTCGAGGTTTGGATGGGTAAGACATCGCAGCGGCGAGGTCTGAGTCCTCCATCCATCTCTTCTTGAGAGTTCGTGTTACGTCACAAACCCAAGGCTCCTTTTCGGGGGAACCTCGTCACATCCTCTGTCTATATATGGGCAATGAAGCTGAAAAGTGAATACGCAGCGGGGAATCCTCTCGCTTGGGACCAACCAGCTGGTTAGGCAAAGTGTATAAAAGGAGACTGAAAGGAGATCGTTGGTGAGAAATCAGATACGGCAGAGAGCTTATAAGCATTTCACTACAAGGGAATCCCAAATTACTGACCAAAGATTCTCAACAATCACTATCTTCGAGACTACTGCAAGTATTTACGCTCTAAGGAGGAAGATCGCTTTAAGACGTACTTCAATTAGTGTTTATTAAAGTTAATCCGTGCTTGATTCGTATTAACGGACAATATGCTGAACAACATGGATTTGAGTTCACTTGATTACTTTTGTTCTGATACCGAAAACGGCTGCAGCACCTCGCTAGGAATTGAAACTATTGGACCCAAAGAGACTAAGAGCGTTTGCATGGACTCCGAAAGGGATTCGCCTATTCAGTGCAGTCAAGGTTAGTCATTTCGATATTTTAACATTAATTTAATTGTAACATAAAATAATTCAATCGATCATTTTACGAATGTTATTATATGCCACTGGCTATTCTTCTAACGTCGCCAGTCATTCAGTTACAGTAATTCTTACTAGGATGCTTACATAACAATTGCAGAAATGGAATTCACACTATATATCCATCTTCTTTTGCAGACGGCACAAAAATAAACCGCCCAGCTGAAACGTCGAACTCGGATTTCTTTATCGACCCAAGCGAGGGCTCCAAAGACAATCTCGCTTCGTCTTTCGCCTACTCCGGCAGTTTCTACATGGAGCCGTCCCAAGGGGCACCCTGTAGCACAGAATCCCTGCTCAGTATGATAACAGAAATAGTCGGGGTTACCACTTTGCCCGTTTCTGAATTTCAGCAGAGTCAACCCGGGACGGAGATGTGCTTTCCTTCGCCATCGTCGCTTGTCAGCAGTGGGAGCGTCGCTGACCCGGGGTTCCACAGTCAAGTGTCCACGTGCGAAATTGGATCCAGTCGTTCCCCGCCGCCGTATTCTGGGACACGAGTTTGTCAGGAGTACTCTGGGATCCTGACAGACGCTCACGATGCTGGTACCGGTGCCCAAAGTAAGGTTCGTGATTCTGAACTTCAGAACCAAAAGACCACAGAAACGGAACCATTTCCGGTTGTTGTGAAGACCGAATACGAAAGCGATTGTTACGAATGGGATTCTTTTTGTAAACCCAATGGATATTTAACCCCAACTTTTGAAAGAGGGGCATTTCAAGTGCCAACCGACAGCCCTCCCGCCCAGGTGGATTCAAAAGATTTTATTAATTCCTACCCTTTTCTATGCGCCACTTCAGAAAACGTGCGCAAATTGGACAGCGCAATCAAGCAAGAACATTATTTTGCATCTAACTGCGCACAAAGTTCTACTAACTACCAAGCGTCAGATACGGGCATCAGCGCAAGCTTAAATAACTTTTTGAAACCAGGCGATTTGCCCAGTGCCGATATTCAGTCACTAACCGGTCAGTGCGGTTTCACCTGTGCCGCCCCTGCACTACCCAGCAATATAGACACCCTTCTTTACTCGTCTCTAGTGCAAAACACGTTTACATCGAACGAAAGGCGTGTTGAAAAGGCGCCTCGGGCGAGGAAAACCCCAGCGACGTCCACAGGTCCGCCCAAAGAAAAGCCATTTTTGTGTCCTCTGGACAACTGTGACAGGCGATTTTCCCGATCCGACGAGTTAAACCGGCACATTCGTATTCATACCGGCCACAAACCCTTCCACTGCCGCATTTGTTTGCGCAGCTTTAGCCGTAGCGACCACCTGACCACCCACACCCGGACTCACACTGGAGAGAAGCCGTTTTCTTGCGACGTGTGCGGCAGACGCTTCGCACGGAGCGACGAGAGGAAAAGGCATGGACGCGTGCACTTGAAGCAGAAGGAAAAAATGGAGATGAAGGCGCAAGTACTGACTGCCAGCTCATTTACTGTGCCTGAAGGAATCTGAACACTTCTTTGCTCCCGGGCTATAAGTGATTATCGTTTACGGATGAAACGGACGGCGCACTGTGTGGCGTTTATTAACAAGTGTGAACGTTTTCAGTTCGAAGCTGGTCCCCTCGGGAAGACAAATGGGACGTAGTACCTGAATAAAAGAAGCGGAATTACACCGAAATGTAAAAGAATGACATCGCGCGAGGAACAATCGTGAATTACAATTGATTTTCGGCTGCTTTTTATGTGCTGCTGACTTCTATGCTTGTGAAAGTCTACAGATTAGATTTAATCGCTTTTTGCATAAAATTCTGATAGTTTGTGCTCTTCAAAACGCAGAACCTGCAGCAAGAATTCGCTGTGATCGTGCGTCGGAGTTCAGAACCGCTTCAGCTGAACAGCTCCACGGGGAAAGAGAAAAGACAAGAAAAACCAGAACGGAATGATTCAACATTTATAAAGATATTGCACTTAACATGCCGGTTTATGGAGCTGATTTTTGTGCTTTATTATAATTTTAATTTTTATCAGAAAATAATTAAGTTATACATGATTTTGAAATAATTGCATGGGTGTATTTCATATAACGTATATATTTTACTCGATGTTTAAAAAGGTCAGCGAGGGGACGTGAGAAAAAGTGTGCCTCTCCGTGCGAGTTAAAAGACGACAGATTAGCATGAATGTAAAATATCTTTTTAGTGTAAATCAGTACTTTATTGTCAAGGCATCGAAACTTCGCTTTTTGAATAGTTATATTATATTGTATTTTCTCCTTTGGATATGTATAACTTCGTGAATCAATGGACAATAAATGTTTGTATCAATTAATGTATTTTTCTAATGTTGTGTATATATATTATGTATATTTCTATTGGCGATGTTTTCAGAACATTTTGAAAATATTGTATTATTTCTGATCTTTTTACTATATCCATTGTACGAAATTGGAGGTGTAGATATGTAAAGGGTTAATAAGGTTTCATTGGGAAATTCTAATTTTCTGAACCCGAGATATACTAAATAGATTTGGTCAAACAAATCTGTGGAAAGGAGAACGCATGTGTTGTGCTGTTTTATCTTGCTTCTTGTATCCAGATTAGACTGTTCTGTAAAACAAAACAACGTAAAAAGGAAAAATAGAATTATGTAATAGTGAAAGTAACGACAAGCAGCAAGGTAGTCAGATGAGCTACAGTTTTGAATACTATGAAGTATATATGGTATACTGATCATACCTTCTGTCCAAGCAATTTTGAAATGACCATGGACACTCTGCGATGGTTGAAGGTTCTGGTATTTATAAGCAATACACTACAACATTGTAGTTCAGTAATTAAGTAGCACACATTGTTGCCAACTTTAGTATTTTAATATATGAATGTACAATTGTATTTGCTGCAGCGCAAGGTGAGAATATCATCAAATTAAGAAAAGTAATTCAACCTAGACATGCAATCTGTATATTTATATGTTAATTTACTAATGTATACTTTTAAATATGTGCAAATATTTTTTACTATACTATTGGAAACATTTTTAGTACAAATGTTTATGAATAAAAATACTGATTTTACAAAATCTGACCAAAAATGATTGGCTTTTTTTAGAGAGAGAGAGAGAGAGAGAGAGAGAGAGAGAGAGAGAGAGTGTTGTGTGTGTGTGTGTGTGTGTGTGTGTGTGCATATGTGTGACTTGTGAGCTTCTCTTGTGTTGTTTTCATGTCATACCCCCTACTGTTTTTTGCTATCAACATGTCTGCGGAATATGTACTCAACATATGTGTGTGTGTGTGCATGTGTGTGACTTGTGAGCTTCTCCTGTGTTGTCTTCATGTCATACCACTACTGTTTTTTGCTATCAACATGTCTGTGAAATATATACTTAACACGGGCCTACATTTTACTTTTGCAATGTCTGCATGTCCTAGGGACATATGCAAAGAATCAGTTTGTGAATTTCATCTTAGCATTTGACAGAGCTTCTGTGGGCCAGACTCCCCCAAGATGCCCATCTCCTTTTGTTGATCTATCAGCAGCCTGTCCTTAAACTACTTTTGATGCTGAATAAACCCATGTCATTTCCAGTGACCCTTTACACCAGTGACCACACATCAGAGGGAGTCCTCTGTAAAACTACTTAAGTCTTCGAACACACTACAATGATGCGACTCACAAGCAATGTCTTTGAATCTGCATACTGAGAGAAGATCAAGCAGTTGGTGTTATCACTACTCAATTGCTAAAAGATTATAGAGATGTTCAGGGAACCCACAAGCATACCAGACTCAACAGTCCCCAATGCTGAGGCTTGAAAGTTCTTAGAGATCTCAATCTCTAGATCAAATGGAAGCTTAACATGAACTCCACTGGTAAGATCCCTGGCCTTTTTTCAATTTACTGAAACAATCACAAATACACCACCTGCCAAAGAGACTGACAGTCTAGGTTTACAGTGCTATTATTGTAAAAATGGTCTGGTTTGGGTCATTCGCTAATGGGGAGTTGACCATATTATAAAACATTATCCAGTTATCAGAAAGGATAATTACCCTTAACCTGCCTGCACTCCAGAACCTCTACACTTATGCGACCAGGACTCATACAAACAATATTAGCACCAAGCCTTCCCACCTTAAAAAATAAATTTTCCACATCGTGCCTTCTGGGAAACATTTCAGAGCTGCACTCCACAGGACATGAGAATAGCTGCATCCCACCACCTGTGTCTTCTATCAGTTTTATCACACTATGCTACAATTCAAGTTGACATTTAAATCTACCACTGCTTACCTGCATTTGCAGTTTTGAGTAATGCATTTGCTGTGATCACAGAGTACATTATTTATGGCAGGAACACACACACACACACACACACACACACACACACACACACAGTGGTATGTCCATATTTACCATATACTTAGTACTACTTCTATTTAAACAAATTTCAATGTGTGTATTACCCACTGTAAATAACTATTTATTTTTCCCCCTGGCCTCCTCTTTATACGTGTCATGTGCTGTCACGTGTTACATGTGGTTCTGTGCCTTATATCTTTTTGTGCCCAGAACAAGTTATAAGTAAAAATGTACTTGGCTATAGTGAAGTGATTCTGATGTATGATTATCACTATGATTATGGCATCATTTTCAGTCACTGGCAACTGATTTTGAGAGTGACAACACAGAAGCACATCCTAAAAGTATCAACAGACAACACAGTCAGTCAAAAGACAACCACACACTTTAAAGATGAACTGGTCATCACCCATCAGCCACACACTGTCAACTGGGAGACTTTGTCTACAACGTGCTAATCTTATATTTTCCCATATACTGAGTCTGAGACCAGCCTTTACTTTAAAGCCTTTGTGAAATGAAAGTGCCATTTCACGGAAAATTCCTGTTTTGTGCAAACATGACAAATATTTAGTACTGTGGGAATTTATCTCTTTAAAACTTTGTAAAGGGAGGTTGTTGTCTGTTTCTGTGCTTTGTAAAACATGTAAAACATTTTTTTAATGTGTTGTCAGGTTTCCACATAACGTTGTCCTTATGTTTATGGAACTATAAATAATAAGTAGACCCTTGCATAAATTGATTTGCAGTAACTCAACTGCAGTAGCTAAAATTAATCACGGATTGTGATAATGGACTGGATTATAATTCAGGTTCTCATGAACTAGATTGCTCTTTGGCACTATGGGAAATGTAGTTAACAAACTATAATCATTATAAACATGGATAACAGCCAAAAACAGTCCTGAGCAGGAGAGCTAGACTCAGAAGAATATGTGCTGAGCTCTTCAAATTAACGATACCCTTTTTCATGTCCCAGAAAACGTTTATTATTTTTATTTAATTGTTGGACTGTCTGTTCCCTACAGTGCCAATGGTATAATTACTCTAATCCACACACACACACACACTATTTCATAAGAGCACACTGTTTATGTTAATTAGTCTTTTGAAATAATATGTTGCAGGAGGTCTTTGTCAACTTTCCCCATGTGACAGTTCTTTCAAAATAAAGAAGTATTTAAATTAATTAAGAAGGATAGTATTACATATAACAATTTGATCTAACTGATCTAACTGGAATGTAAAAATAAAAGAACATTTAATGATAATGGAATACTATTACAGACTATCTTGTACACAACGTGGCCTACACAATTGGCTGAGTTTCCACTGACTTCTCAATGATCCCAATCTGTATGATGACTCTTATTTGACCTTCAACAAGTATATTAGGAACGTAAGCGACCAGATTTCCCTGAAGGCAAAGGAGCCTCTACCATTGAGCTCTGACTGCTTAGGGGTATCCTCGTCATGTACCGCAGATCGCAAGAATGACGCAGACGGGACTGTTGCAGTCTGCCGCCTCATTCGGGTTACAAGCTTTTGCAATCTGTCGCCGGTGGCTGCACGTGGAAGTGTCATGCTGGGGAAGGAGTCGCAATGTGGCGTAGTCTTCATGACGCTGTCCGCTGCCAGTACATCTTATCCTCCTACACGAAAGTGTAAGAGACCACCTGTGCCGTCTCCCCAATTAAGTACCATCTGACATGATGCAGTGCATCATCATTAACGTAAAGACAAATTCAGACACCGAAACAATCATCACAATTATATACAATTTCTGTTTGTTTATCTGAATGTTTTATTTTATTTTGATAATGTGTTAATTTGTTATCACGCTGTCAATTGTTCTGGTTTTCCTGTTGTCTTAAATTTTTTAAATTAATTAGTTGATTACATTAGGTTTTATTTAAATGATTGGTTTATTGACACAACGTCTTGACTACAGGTGGCTTACATTACAAAACAAAGTTTTAAAATATTTTTTAAAACTGTGACTCAAACAACCTCATTTGTAAAAAGATACCTTTAAGAGTCATTGACTGACGAAACTAAATGACGGTAATTAAGACAGTCGCGATAGACACTAGCCCTGTGTTTTGTGGTTGTAGCTATGCTGGTTAATAATTACAAAAACGATTGTTAAAAGTACCATCGGCTTCATTGTAAGCCCCCGTAAAGCATCGTGTTAACATTGTAATGCGTGGCCATTTAGATTCAGTCATGAACGCTTTTAATCTGTCACAGGGCTGACACATTACTGCGGATTGATGGGGAGTTTTAGTGGTATTACAGTTTCAAATCGTGCCCTATTTCTTCTTTCGCGTAAGTATCTCACCTATCATCTTATAGATATGCTTGTAATTGCCTCCCATTTTAATTTTTTACAACTGATTTTCACGTGACCGCCACTAACGGACGCCATAGATCGGTGGCATCTTTGAATCGCTCGTTTCCCGACTGGAATTTATCGTTTTAATCCAGCTAAATTCCAATGCAGACGCAAATCTGGCCGTACTTTTGCACCCAAGTCATCTTTCCCAACGCAATTATTATTATTATTATTATTATTATTATTATTATTATTATTATTATTATTACAACCCCTAAGTGAACTTTCAGTCATAATATAAAACCTGCGGTTTTTATTTTATCAGAAAAGTAAATAACCCAACTTGACCTTCGGTAACAATACACACAACGTTTCACTCTCTGTGCTGACTATGGGCACTTAATTCAAAATGAAAAAATGTGTCATGAAGGATCTGCAGCACTATTTCGATACTGTGGCTTTTTTATTGTGGCTTAATCTTTTTTTGAACAGCCAGGGTGTACAGTATGTTCTATGCTTTTAAGATGCTCCTCCTCTTTTGTCAGACTACATCAAATGCATAGCTTCAGGCATATGGGGTTACCACACTAACAAATATTGTGTTGAGATGAAAATGAGCCAATCCTTCTACGAACTGTTAGGTTGACAGTACAGGTTACAGGTTAAGCACTGCAGCTGAAATGCACTCTTTGGGTATCTGCATATTGGTTAAATACTTCAGTAGCTTCCAAATACCTTCTTTGCAATGTCTCTGAGAGCCCCGTGTTATCTGTGGAGGGTAGTTGTTAGTGGTTCTTAGGGACTGATGCTTATACACGGAATGAAAAATGTGGACTTGGAATGTGTAAAAAAGCTGAGAATATAGCTGCCAAATCACTGCTTCATTCCGCCTGTCTTTCCGATTGAGTGTTCATTCAATAATCTTACCGCACTTGCCTGGCAGGAGCTGAAGGGACTGAGCGCTTTTGCTGTGTAGTTTCTGAATTATAGGTTAAATCAGACTGTCAAAGTATAAAGAGTACTGTTCCATCCCCTCGTGCGACATCTCCATGGCAACTCAATTAAGTGTGTGTCAGAAATGGGGAGGTGAGCATTCTGAGAGCAATCACATTAAAGCTATGCAACAATGTAACAAGACAAATTACAGCTGCCCTTTTGGAGAACTGCTAAAATAAAGTGAATTGTGTCAAGCAAAAAAGGAAATGGCACCAAAAAACAGGCTCTTACTGCTGGCATGACAAGTACTTTCATATCCAGAACATTTGTTTTAACAGACATTCAAATCTTTACACAACTACTGAGTAAAAGCTGGTGTGGAAAAACATCGGACTTCTGGTTTTACTGACTCGGCCCAAGACATTGTAAGATGGACATGAATGCACCTTGTAACAGACACCAAGACTGTGTCTGTTACCAAGTTAATGGTTTAAAGGCTTTACATTGGTTTTAACAGGAATATGAAACATCTGATAGCTTGGCATGCAGACCTGCATGGGAGAGTATCTTCAGCCCCAATCTTAGAAATTACAGTTCAGTTGTATACTTCCACCCAATCAGATTATATTTCAGAATGTGCCATTTCATTCAGACTTTCATGGTCACAGAAAAGTCCCTTATTGTACCTTTGCATAGTACTGGTGCTCATAGAAGCTGTGCCTCTTGTTGGCTCAGAAGACGAATGGCCGCAAATGTATTAGCAGAAGGCGGGCTGACCTGAGTAGGCCTCATGTTGTTCCATTGTAGAGAACTCATGCAGGGACAACACAAGGGCAATTTAAAGTTCTGTTTGATTTGCATTTGGAACACCCCCTTCCCAGACTGAAACCCTCTTCTGTGTGAATTGCTCTGATGCAAAGCTGGGCTGAATACAGACATAATGCTCTAAGGATATTTGCCACCTTTACATAATGAAGTCTGAGCGTAAAATTTTGAGAGTTCACTCTGTTTGTTGTGTTAGATTGAATAGTTTCACCACGATTTTAAAAGGAAAGTGTGTATCTTCGTTTTTACAACAATGCAGCGTGTACAGTGCTTCCCGTGTTAATGCAGTGTGTGCAGTGCTTCCCGTGTTAATGCAGTGTGTGCAGTGCTTCCCGTGTTAATGCAGTGTGTACAGTGCTTCCCGTGTTAATGCAGCGTGTACAGTGCTTCCCGTGTTAATGCAGCGCGTACAGTGCTTCCCGTGTTAATGCAGCGTGTACAGTGCTTCCCGTGTTAATGCCTTTCTGTGATCTTGGTTATGGTCCATAGATATCTAGTTTTACTGCCAGTTTTTAAAAATATGAAAAAATATCTGTTAGTTAAAAATGAGAGCAAATAACCCCCTTGGGACAGTACATTTCATTGAGATTGAGAAATCTGTTAGGTAGTGAGCAAATGAGTGACTCTTGGATTATGTATTACAGCCCTTAAAAAATAGTAGAATTTCAGACATGCTGTCTTCCATTTAGAACAGTTCATACACTAGACAATTTGGGATCAGTTCCTCTGGGATATTACATAGGATATGGGGAAAGCAGGTAAAATCTTGGTGGATGAGCCCCCCTCCCTAAAACCGGCACACCCCCAGGCCCCTGAGTAGTAGCAGATTGATCAGCTGTTTAGACTGTTGAACATTAACTAGTTGCAGGTACTAAGTGATGGAGACAGAAACAGTCTCATTCCTATGCATCCCTACCTGGTAGAGATGCCTGTATTGTAGTGAAAGGCGATTGATAGGGGCTTCTGACTTAACCATTAACCAAATTGGGATGGCCTGGTAGCACCAATGACAGGACCAGCACTGGATCGTCTGTCCAGTGATGAATGGCAGGATGAGTGGGATAACCATTAACCGCGTTACTGTCAGATCCCTGTCTCCCCCAGAAAAAGCTCCACATGCTCCCCCCCCCCACTTCAAAATTAATGAAAGCAGGGTGCTTTAGTAATAAAATCATTTGACAACACTTCCGTCTTGTTTCACTGCCAGCTCTGAAACTGCTCTGTGTACAGATACAGAGAGTGTTCTCAGGAGACTGTCATTTCAAGATTTCACGTCTGTGAGATATGGAAATGTGACACAGAGTACATTTGTAGGTAATAATTGCAGATACCGTTTCCTCTTTATTCTGAATCCTGTTGCATTCTTAACATCCTCAAAGAAAATTACAGTTTGGCTCAGCGCTGTGTTACATAATATTTGGCGCAGTAAGTGTCGCGTTTAGTGTCAAATTATTACTTTGGTTTATGTGTGATACAATCTGGGTTTGTTACACAAATTTTACATTGTGTCAGTTATTTTGTATTTTAATAGCTCTCTGGTCTTACAGGACACCCCCGCAGAGCGTTTCTTGTCCTGGGTGTCCTTACTGGTATGAGCAGGATTTGTACTGGTAGGGAGCCACAGGCACCGTCGGAACCATTTTAACGTCGCAACCACAATTTAGAGCCTCGCTATCGCTGGGAAACGGACAGCATGAATCAGGGCTTGAGAGTCCACCAAATTGGAGGGC
This sequence comes from Chitala chitala, assembly GCA_025773905.1. Classification (NCBI taxonomy): domain Eukaryota; kingdom Metazoa; phylum Chordata; class Actinopteri; order Osteoglossiformes; family Notopteridae; genus Chitala; species Chitala chitala. The sequence goes on from JABJVR010037361.1 coordinate 22,526, forward strand.
TTTGGCAGACTTAAGTGGAGCCCCTTCAACTGACAAAATTATGCAGGTGTGTGATCTGACACCGACTGGCGCTTTGCCAGACTAAGAATCCTATACGGTGATATAGACGCACTCTGAGTGTGACTGTTATTGTGGAGACATTTAGGGCACCTTGCTTCACACCCCATTTAACACTTTTTCACACAACACTTTTCTTAAGGTACCATAACAGAGGGGTGTGCTTCCAGTTAATAATCTATGGACACCATTTACTTTTTTTTACAGGTACTTTAACTTGGGGTGAATTTCTTGATAAATTATGCTGTTAACTCTTTATTTTGAACTCTGAAATTCACTATTAAATCGTAATATAAAGCCATGATTTAATGTTAATTTTATAATTGGTGGAATTCACTTATAGAAGTCTTATACCTGTATAGCATCACTGCTGTATATATACACCATCATATTTCTATGCTTTCACAAATAATACTGTTATTAGGAACACCTAACAGTGGCACACTGTATTAGATTACATAGAGAATGGACTGTCCAACTCAATGGTGTCCGTTCACAACATTTTCATGAAAGCCTCTATATTTAACATACTGTGTACTCCATGGCATAATTCCATTCGTATAATAGGCTCATCATGAAAGAAAAGTATTAATATGTAAATGAATGCAACAATTCAACATCATACTTAAACTGGAACATAAAATAAGTTCATCCCGAAAATCACAAGAGCAATCCATATGTACGATAGGATATATTCCGTTACCATGGCAACCCCATCCACTGGCTCAACCGCTGATTTTAAGTCAATAATAGAGTACTGCATTTTCACACCATTACCACATCACAAAAGATAATGGACGTCATGCACACACGCCAATATCGTAGGGCATCACTTGTTAATTTGACTGCAAGTGTGTAAGTGCACGGCAGCTTTCGGTACTTGGTGAGTTACACTGGATACATATTCAACATTTTAATGTTATTGGTAGCAGGGCTGTTTCTGTCCATTTTGATGCCCTAGACAAGACCTTCGATGGCTCTTCCTCCTCATTGAATATAAATAAACCCGATCCAGCCCCGTCCAGCAGGTGGCACCCTAGCTGGCTGCCTATTTGGCTCATTCCCAATAATGGCCCTGATTGCAAGGCAGGTGCAGTGTGAAATTATGCATGGTTTGGTTTTCCACGTAAAGTGTTCAAAAAAATTAAAGCAAAGCTGGTATATCATAATATGATTCAAGATATTGTCAGTTAATATTAAAGTATAAATGACTGTCTTTATAAATGTTGAAATGTTTTACAGGTTGTTTCAACCTGTTTTCAAATGCTTATAAAGACATAAATGATTTGGAAAGTGATGATCCAGGTGCATCTCAGTGACATAATGAATAGCAGTGAAATTAAGAGGCCCTTGTTTTTATTCCTGTCAGGGGAACTCCACAATAGAAGGTGTCAAAATTAAGAGACCTGTTCATTACGCTGTGTGTGTAAAACAAAACGATACAAAGGAATTAAGATATGGAAAGCAAAATGAATGGAAAATTCATATAACTGACCTTTTATTAATATCTTTAATATTAAAGTCTTCTTTTCATTTATTAAGCTTTTTTTCCCATGATATGTAGATAGTTTACACAGTAGTTACTAAGATACTACAGTAAGTTTAGTACTGAACTCAATTTTATTAACTTCAACATATTAATAGATTGTAAACGCATGCTTTTAACTGATTTTTTCTCAGACACTGCCCTCTGTTGGCAAGACATTTTTTGTACATAAACGACCAAAGGGTTATAGTAATAGAATGCATGTCAACAATTTTTTTCCATAGCTTATACATAACCTAAACCTACTTCTTTTCATAGCGCTATACATACATTTGCTTCATTTAAAAATCATATACAGTGAGAATCTCAATAAAGTCGCTAATTCGGTCAAACTCCCGCGACTTTATGACATCTGACAAACTTATGGGAAAAAACATCACTATTTAGGTGGGTAAAGTATATACAGCAGAGGTATACTCTGTATTTTAACATATTAAATTGTAGTAAGTGTTGAAACAAATGCCATAAAATAATTAACTACTGAAAACCGGTTTATAATGGACGGCAGTCGGGAAGGTGCGTATCTGCTGTCCATTGGTCGCGGCATCGGTGTTACACTACAAATCTCTAATTGGATATACCGACAAGTAAACGCAGAGTGAGCGAGCGAGCGGTGGACAACTGCAAGGTTTTTAATACATGCGAACATTCAAGAGTTAACTTTATCGCGATCTCCTGTATTTAGTTTTAAATTCTTTTCGCGTTGAGGTTGCAGGGGGTCAGAAGCATCTCCAAGACACAGGTCTGCACGGGCTGGGGGACAACCAGGCAAACTTTAATAATTCAAACACACACACTAAAACCAATTTACAGTGACAATATCACCAGAAAAACAAGTCCTTGGCCTTCAGGAGTAAACCTAAGGACCTGGAGTAAATGCATACATATGTGTTGAGACTTCCATGCCTGCGGTGGCAACAGCCACAATCAAACATAAATCCCTCGAGGTGTCAGGTGACAATCATGTCTATTTATGTTCATATCACCATATATTTTCCTAATCTGGTGTACAATTTTATAATTAGTATTGGAATACAAGTGCTGTAAATAGTTTATGCAAATGTACACATGTATTTTATAAACACAGTAGGACTTAGTCATGTATTATGTCAACATAATTACTTACTCATGTGTTTAAAGCCAGCAACGTTTAAGTGTTGTAGCTCATGAACGCTAAACATGGTCGAGCCTGGCTAGCACCTAGATGGTCGTATGGTTGCTGCTGCAAGTGGTGTTAGTTGGACCAGTAGGGGGCGCTCACCCTGCAGTTTGTGTGGGTCCTAATGTCCCAGTACAGTAATGGGGACACTGTACATAAAAAAATGGCACTGAATGATGACATGTAAAACTGAGGACCTGACTCTCTGTCGTCATTGAATACCTCAGGGTGGTTTTCATAAAAAGTAAGGGTGGTCCCTGGTGTCTGCCTAGATTTCCCCAATTGACCAAAATAAGCACAAGAGACTAGTTGTCTAACTGTAAAGAAATGCTTTCTGAATAATGCCAAATGAATACAGTGTTGGTATGCAAGTACATTTTAAATTCTCAAGCAAAAATTAAATACTTCACTAGTTTAGTTCTCTTTGTGTCAACCTGTGTCAGAAACGCTTAGTTTTGTGGCCTTTTGCAAAAATCGGTCAGTCACTGGACTTCTGCCATTTCTCTGTGGCATTTCAAAGCCTGCAATTACTGCCTATAATAATTGAACAAAAGGTTCCTACATGCATTATGCTTGCATTATTTAATGTAAGTGCCAATTATGAATTTTTGTAGAAGGGATAAACTGGACAATGTCATAAAAAAACATGCATGCAATTACCAGGTGCGTTTATGTATGAAGAACGTTATTCAGTGGGACTCGTATATATAACACCAATGCCTACATGCATCAACTACACCACGTGTGTCGTAAATATGTGCATAACAGTTCTGTTAATTTCATTTTATTACGTAGAAAAAAATGTTTACCACAAGAGGGTGCTATACTACGCTGAATAAAAATACGTCAGTTTACTGTACTAAAGGAACTGAGAATCTTCATAGACGTACTAAAGGAAGAAAAAAAAAACTTTCCTTTTTTAAAAATCATTCATCTGTTTTTATATTTTAAAACCAAAGACAGTACAATACATTTTCAAAGCGTATTTCTGACTCAGAAACTGTTTACAGTTGCTTATAATATGTAAACATTGAAGCTTCAAAATAATATTGTAACGGACCGAGGGAGGAGGCGGGTTTCGAACCAAAGTTGACTCAAGTGTTTGGCTCAGCGGGCTAATCTTCCTGTCTGGGGCGCTAGCGAATCCCGCCTGCTCTCTCCATGCATTGCGATGATAACACAATACCTTGAGTTATTATTAACAGACAATCAAAAAGCATCAACAATAACAACACGCTATGAGTCCGTCACAATACAAACACAGTATCGTTTAGCCTGGAACACCTAGTATTTCAGCATAACATTTCTAGGCACAAGATTGTTATGTCCCTGAGAGTATCTTAATGAAACCACACAATCCATTTCACTTTTCCAAAACTGAAAAATTATATCTACAAATATTTTTTAAGAGCACACTACCACATGCATAGCTTTGTTGTACCACCGCCACAGGTTCCCAAACTTTTTTGATTCACGACCCCACTTAAATGTCTGAATTTTTTCGCGATCCTATTTTATTTTTATTAATACTTTTATTAATCCCTCATTAGTTCCCTTTTCTCTCGACGTTATTTGCATATCAGGCGACCTGAGGGGGGTCGCGACCCCAAGCTTGCGAACTGATCACCTACACCCACTACTGCAGCTGTTCCATGTCCAGATCGCGCTGACTACACAATGCTGCTTTTGTTAATTTTGAACGCGTCCTTATCTGTAACGCCGTTTAACGCGATTTGTAAATTATGTACAGCACTAGATTTAAAAACAGGAGATGACAGAAAGCTTAAAAGGTACTTGAGGCGACTGAAGCGACAGAAACATCTGCTCAAGACCCAGGTAGATGACAGGGACCATTCGCCTAGTGATATTATGGAGCAAAAGTCCTCCCTTTCCCAGTGACTCGAATCGTGATTGCACACAGCTACCGGCTTTCACATTATTCTGCTGCAGAGTGAGACGCGTGACGTCAGCTCCTCGGTAGGAAAATGGGCAGTGATTTGAGAGGTGAGAGACGTCTGGTTTAACTGCCTTATTGCACTTCGTTGGGGTGTATACATGATCTTTGCAAGAGGGAGCAGTCTGCTTGTGCACCGCTGAAATTGCTTTAGAAGAATCGGTATTCAGTTAACAGGGGAGGCTGCCGCAGTAGTATTGTGACACTTACGTGTGGAGATAAAATGGTGAAGGTAGGTACCGCTTGGTATGTGTTTTTTCGGGGGGGGGGGTATACTCGCTGCTGGTGCATATGGAATATTCAAGCTATATAAAATAATGTGTAAAATATTGTGACGGTCGGAGGGAGACGGCGGGTTTCGAAATCTTGATTAACCACGTTTGCATTGTATACAGAGGCGAGCTATGTAAATGATGTAAAGGTATTGAAGCGAAATACCTTCTAAATCACACAATCTTAAATTGTATTTTAAAGTCTGCGTTAACTGAAAGTAAAGGCTTCGATGTGGTTAATCGGTGTATTTTCCTGCTGATTGTTGGACCTAGTCGTGTATTATCACTATTATTATTATTATTATTATTATTATTATTATTATTATTATTATTATTATTATTATTATTCTCCTCCGAAGAGTTCAGATTTTAGAGGGTTACATTAAGTGTCAATAACCCCCTGGAAAGTATATGCATTTGTTACTGAGGCTGTCAGTTACAGCCACTGATGTCTGATCGGTGTTCACGGTTTGACACACTTTTAGTGGATATATTAAACGGTCATGCATGCGTGTAGATGTAACAGATACCGTGTAGATACAGTGATCGCGAGGAAGAAGATAACTGGCCACATTATAACAGCTGGGCGACTAGACGGAAAATTAGGGGGAAATATTGTACAACAATAATTAAAATCACATTATAAAGAACCGAATGCGGATGAGTATGTTTCTACCCTAAATGTGTTTTACGGTAGCTTGTCGGTAAAATGTTTTTTAAAAGCAATTTCGGCACAAAGAACCATTGTCTTGATGTAGATCGGTCAGATATTATAGCTTTGTCATTAAGTGCAGTTTCCGTAGTGCCTTTGGGATCACGTTTGGCATACGGGAGATGCACATTTTTTACATCCTTCGTAAATATATGGTACGTCGATTACACATATGGTGTACACCTTTAAGAGAAGAATTGCCAATTTAGTTACGCTATCACAAGACTGATTGCAGTTTTAGACAATTGTGCAGCTGTAATGGAGACGGAGCGCTGCTTGGGGACATGTGTATGGCATTCACAAAATAAAACTGCTGTTTTGGTGAAATGGAAGCACTTTAACATTTGACGAGTAGCAATGCGGTCACAGCCCTCGCGGTCTTTTAGACCCGGGAGATGTGGTTGATTTTGATTATAAAACCGCTGAATAGATAAAGATGAGGGCACACACCGTTAGCTAGTATTAGACAGCACCGTGGTTTCACTAGACCATAGGCAGCTAGCTGTCTGATCGCATCAAGACAAGGCTATGGTCCACATAGTGTAGACATCTGCCTGCACTCTACTACATTGAATAAGTGGAGTTTAATAGCAAGACCTCTGACTCGCATCGCAGTGTTAATAACTGAAGGATATTTAATCAGACTGGAATATGAGCCAATGAGTTGGTTAGAGATAGATGGGATGCCCGTGCATTCTGCGTATATACTGGGCTGTTTGTCTCAGATTTTACTGTGTATGCAATAAAGAAGGGTTTAGATCTTGAGGTAGAAGGATACAAGATTACACACGTAAAGACATTAATATGAATGAGGGTTGAGGGCAGGTTACATGACCAGAATCTGTTGGGATGGATGTTTAATTAATTAAGTTTTTTTTTATTTATTAATTTTTGTATACAAAAATTTAGAAACGTGTTAGACTATCCCGATGTTGTACCTGTCAGAAAAGCTGTGTTATAATGCCTGCTTTATAATTGTATGAGAACTGAAGGAGGAATTCCAGGGAGTGGTCCATGGTGAGGATGAAGAGGATGGTGTTGTTCATATATTTAATCCTGTGGGTATAACTTGAAATGATATGGATACATCACGATGCCAGATAACTGTCAATCAGCTACAGAGTGTCTGAATGTGTATTAAGATGTTACATTTTCACTGAGGCATCTTTCAGAAGGTTGTGTTATGGCATGTTGTGGCCTTTTTGCTTTGGTCTTAAAAACTGCCCGAATTCTATCGATTTACTCGATCTCTGAAATTGCGTTAAAACCCAACTGGCTGATCTGTAAGTGTATGTGATTGATGGGAAGCACTGACAGAGCTCCTGACCTGTCCATAAGCATGCGGTTTTATGGCACGCAGTTCAGGACAGATGGCCACACATCCGTGAATGTCGTATTGAATTTTAATGTTGGTCCTGCCCCCCCAGGCAGAACTCACGTTGAGACAGGAATCGAGGAGTTATTTAGGACAACAGAATGGAAACCATTCAGCTTATTGTGGCAAACTGTTTGGTTTAAAATTTTCTTCTTTTTGTCACGGTTCTCCACTTAGAAGTCTGATGTTGCTTGGCTGTTTTGGGAAAAAAGGCAGAGCTTATGTTTTGTTTGCAGTTCGTAGGGTTGTTTTGCTTCGGTCAGTGTGCTTAAAGCTGATTACATCTGTAATGTAAAGTTTTTTTTTTTTTTTTGCAAATGACATATGAGGAATAACACTGCTGTCTTCTATCAAAACAATTTTGAAAGAGCAACATGAGCATATTTTCTATGCAGGACATTTCTGAAAATATTAAATTACTTCAATATATATATTGTTAATAAACATTAGTACAAGAGTCTTCAAACTTTTTAACCCAAGGGCCAGTAATAAAACTCAACTCCACTTTGAGGGCCAGATGTCTGGATCCATCAGCACCGCTGGTGACACTTGTGTGTGTTTTAAGTGACCGCAGTATTAGCACTGGAAGTGAACGTTTGAGCCACAGGAAATAAGTAATTGCACAAAAAAGAAAGCGCCAGTGCTGAATTTTAAGTACAGTGACACAGACATAAATCTTTGTGCCTGAGAACCGAGTGCTGTTTTTGTTAAGCCACAGGACTGTATTTTGACAGAGAGATGCGATGTGCGCATGACAACGAGACGCGATGTTTCTGCTTCGTCGCATGCGCGTCTGAGGCTAATCGTATGAGCGGGGTTTTGTTAACGTTTGAGGATGTAATGAGATAATTAGGTCGCTGTCTGTCGCGCGCTTGGAGCCTGGTGTTTCAGCGAAGCCCCCACAGGCGTGGGGCAATGTGGGGGCGGGGGGGTCGTTAGCTTCACGGGGCACTGCTGCTTCCAGGGCAGTCTTTTCTGGTTATAATGATTGTAAGAATAATAGCATTGTTCAGTTCTAATGTTCTAATGTGCTGCAACTTTTAAGCATTTTACATGGTTTAAATTTTTGAGATTAGTTTGGCCATATTATGGTCGGAAGGGATCGGATGGGAGGGGGGAGGCGTTAATTTCTTGGACAGAACAGAAAAATTATCTGTAAAACGAGAAGCTGGATATATGTGTAAATATAACTAGTAATGATTTAAAGTTAAACATTTTATTGGAAGGTGTATGTTATACTTGCATTCCAGTACCAGTGTCATATGCACCTGTGATTTTGATGCAAAGAATTTACTATCCAAATCTCATTTGCAAACCTTTTGCAAGGTGTCAGAGAGCTATGCTGTTTTTTTTATTTAATTTGAAGTCAGGATACACTTTTCGTTATGCGATTGACTCCTTAGGGTAAAATATTACAAGGTTTGGGCAAGGCATATAACAGAGTGGGGAGGAATAAAAATTAGGCCATGACATTTATTTTACATTAAGAGCAACAATGAGGAAGAGATGTTTGCAACAAAGACAAGACAAAGACACAGATTTAAAAAGCAGATCTGACCTTTCGTACTTAAATCCACTTCAGCAAAATCCCTGTGTTTTCTGTTTGCATAAATATCCGGAAAAATCCTGTGCTGGTTTGACTTCCTGTTCTGATAAATAAGCTTGGTTTTTTGAATGGTTTTAATAGCAATTCTGTATAAAATATTTTGTGTAGCAAATTAAATGAAGGAGTGGCTAATTCCCACATCATACAAGTAAGTCTTGACCTTAAAACAGATTACGGACATTTTTGTCTTTGGTTTCCAACCTGGAAATTTATTGCCGCTTGCAAAAAATTTGCTTGCCAGATAGAGTGATAAATTGAGTTTTTTAGAAAAAAAAAATAATTTCTTCAGTTGTAAACTAGTGTGGGGAACATGAAAGTTGCCAGTTATTAACCAGAGTTGAAAATGGAGGTTATTGGTTTTTGTGGCCAGACCCCTCATATATGCATTGGTGGCAAAAAGGTGACCATCACATTCAGTTACTTTATTAAGGCATTACACTGGCCTCTGTGTTATACATAAGTATCCTCTGTCCTTAGTGTAAGTTATCATGGTTACCAAAAAATACAAAAAGGTAAATGCTTATGGTTTTATTAAAAGTAACAAAGTAAAATAACGAGGCAACGATGATCCGCAGAGCACTCGCCAAGCGTTGATGTACCAAGAACAAAAGGCCAAAAACGAAAAGTAATGACCACACTTAACAGGAATCATCCTTCTCCTATTACAGAGTTGCAACAGGTGACCAAAACGTACATATAACCAATCGCATCTCGTTCCCCGCTTGTGACATTTAACCATACACATTTCCATACATCCTCACATCTTCACTACCGATATTTCCCAACGGTTCCAGTTATTCCTAATTATTTGCCACTATTGTCTTCAAATGTTGTTCCTCAATACACCATCCTTTCATCTGTTTCTTAGATCTTCCAATACTGGTTGCACGGTGGCCTTAACAAGGTTAAAAATTATATTAGTATGAAGATTTAGCCAATTGATTTTAACACACAGAGATTTAAAGAGGTCTGTAACGATTAACCAGAGGCCTAAGGGATTAATGTACATCGAAACCAGAACTCATCGAACCAATACAGAAAGTAGAAGCTTAACGGGTCTGCTAAAGCCCTAGGCTGAGAGTGGCTATGTAGCTTTCCACACAAGGTGGTGCACATACCTTAGCAGGTGCACGTGAGAATATATTGCAATTACATTCGAAATATATGAGAATACACGTACTCAATGATTACTGTATTGATTGTGGTTAGAATGCATACAGAATTACCCATAAAGTCAATGAGTGTGCTTCAGTGTCCGTGTGGTGTGGTTTTTTTTTTCGCGGCACTGCAGTTTCCTTCCTGGTGAGCTAGGATCGAATGTACGGACCTAACGTAGGTGTCAGGCTACGTGATGAAGATGTGCTTTGCTCTTACACTTCACCATGCAAGGCAGATGATACCAGCCAATGAGCAGGGTTAGTTTAGACATGGACGATATAATCCTTATGATGCAAAGTTGAAGCACTCGTTAATTCTTGTGTGTGTTATGTGTGTGTGTGTGTGTGCATTTTGTACTGTGTATATTTTATATTGCCAAATGTTTCATTTCCTTTCACTGCTGTTACTGTAGGTGGCGTGGTGGTTAGCACTGTCGCCGCGCACCTCCAGGCCTGGGGTTCAATTCCCGCCTTGGGTCTGTGTGCGT
>JABJVR010037372.1:0-13832 GCA_025773905.1 Chitala chitala
TCTGGGATGGGCTCCAGGCTTCCCCACGACCCTCACCAGGAATAAGCGGTTAAGATAATGGATGGATGGATGGATGTTTTACTTGTGAGATTATAAACATGATAAAGTGAAATACAGTACATATGTAATCAAGTAAGTAATGAAAATCCATTACCACCTACCTAAAATTTAAAGAGTTGCAGGTGCCCTGGTGCCCATCCCAGGTACTCCAGGATGCAAGGCAGGACACAACCTGGATGGGGTACCAACCAGTTAATGTAAACTGGGTCTATAGTGGGTGTTTATGTGCAGGACACGGGCTATAGTATAACATCCTGGGTTCACCTGTCTTACGTGTACGCGGGAACAGACTTGCTGTAACCTTGAAGTGGATATTGTGCTGGGTGTGAGTTAGTATGGAACAGTCCCATTCAGTCTGACTGAGATAGCACTCACTATCACATACACTTATAACACTCTTCAAAGAGTAACACTGCTGCTACCGTTTTCACGTGTGCATCAGTAAATGAGCCATTGAACGTCGATAAAAGACACAATAACTTATTCTCATCAGAAGGTCAGTCTAACTCATGTTCCATATGGGAGAAATCCTGGAGGCTCATTGTAGATAAGTAGAACATTATGTAACAGTGATGTGACTGGCTAGTTACAAACATCTTTGCATTAACCACTCAGTAAAAATTCACACAAATCTGCTAGAGAAGATCATGTCCTGGACTGAGCAACAGAAGCAAAGCAACATTATCATCATGCAGACTGGAGTTTGTACAAATATGAAGATTGGAGATTTGACATTATGAAGACTGAAGATTGGAAATTATAAAGACTGGAAATTGAATATTTTGAAGACTGGAAGATATTTTGAAGACTCACAAATGACTGTCATGGTGTCATCAACTTCACAACTTGCAGGGTTTATATACCTGCTGAACCCAGCCAGTCAGTTAAAACTGAAGTAGCCTTTCGGATGAGAGGTGAAACATCTTCAAGATTTCCAAGCAAGTCCAGTTGCCATTGAACAACACTTGAGAAAACCATGACCTGGATGACTGAGAACCTTCACAGATATTTGAAAACTGGAGTTTGGACATCATGAAGACTGCAGTTTGTAGAAATGTAGAGAGTGGAGATTGGACATCATGAAGACTGGTGAGTGAACTTTATGAAGACTGGAAACTGTACATTCTGAAGAGTGGAGTTTGAACATTATTTAGACCATAGCATCAGCCTGCGGATACTTTCAATAAACATGTTTCAACAAGCGTTCAATGTGATGTAGATAAAACTCACAGTGCCAGTATGGTGGGAGCAAATACTCAATTTCTGCCTGGGTTATTAGTGGGTAGCAATTTTTCTGTTATTGGAGCCTCATCAGTTTGAAAGGTGGTAGTTAGTCCTTCATTATACATAATGAAAACATCAGGTGACGCACCTGCAAAATCAGGGCTGTCTGAAGCAATCGGCTGATTTATTATGAGCTCTCTGGTCCTTTGTCCGGTCCCAGGTCCCACCTGACCAGTAGTGATAAGTCAACCTTGTGCTGCCCTATGAAAATCCATAACATGTAATACCCAGTTAACAAGACCTTATTTTCACGTCAGTCATGCTTTTGTGTTTTGGTGCCTTGTTGTGTGCATTGTAATTGTCTTATTTCGATGGCTTTTTGGTGCCTTATTTCGATGCCTTTTTGGTGTAAGAGGACATTTTTGAGATGGTTATGGCTGATTATCATCAACAGAAATATATGGACTTCTCATTGTGCTCAGGACATCAGCAGTATGTCATCTGTAATCAATGATTTGACATTTAAGGTGTCCAGTCACTGCTTTCAATGTAAATAGTTTTATACCAATTTAGTGAACTGAGACCAGGGCTGTTGACTGTAGTTTTCTACTCAAACGAACAATGCATCAGCCAATATGAGAAAGTGTCTATGAGGGTCCAGCTGTCAGAGTAAAAATTGAATATTTGCAGTAATGTACGTAAATAGACAGTAAAATTACAAGGTCAGCACTAACCTCGCCACAGGACGGCAGCAACTCTAGTTTCAGATGGGTAAAATGTAGTAGGAATCACTTCTATTCAAGTTTCTGTTCTGGATTGTAACTGGGGTCGTTATGTGTGTATCACAATCCTATATTTAACAACGTAAACCATCTCGGCATAAAGGAGAGCTGTGAGCAATTGAAGTTTTATGTGAAAGGAGTTGAAGTATGTATCATTTATGGTATTCATTATGATATCAGAATCTCTGAGAACTCCCAGCGAGATTACAGTCCACTGTGCATGTAAATGTTATGGTTTATTTTCTGTGTGCATGAAGCCACCCCCCTGCATGTATGAGGCGTGATTAACAGGCATTTCTTCAGTTACAATACATAAATGAGAGGGGTAATGTCTGAGCTGCTGCCCTTTGTACTATCTCTCTGGACAGAGAGCTTTAAAAATGAAAAATGAACCGAAGGAATACAAAGGCGGTGCAGGCAGACAATGTTATCAAGCGGCGCAGGATGCAGGGGAAGGACCCGCAGCGCTCGCCAGCAGGCGGGGCGGGGGACCGCTTGTCTACTCTCGCTCACGGTAATGATCGCATCATCAGCGGCTATAATTGCGGGACCAGATTGCAGCCCTTTGTGACAAAGCGGTCCTGGTGTTTAGGATCCGGGGCCGCGCCGCCGCACTAATGGCCTCAACCTCTGCTTAATGTTCTGACACTAATGAATTCTGGGAATTCATTTCCATTGCTGAAACACTGATAGGGTGCAGAGGTTGGGGGATGGGGGGGGCTGGCATTTTAGGGCAGATTAGCAAACACAAGGCAGACAGGTATTGTTGTCTTATCTCACTTCTCCCTGTGCTGCTCTGTTCCTGCCTTTCTTTATTTAGAGGTTAAGTGTGCCACTGTGGATTAACTGAATGAGAGAGCACAAAGGCAAGACACCACAACGTCAAGCTTTGCAGCTTTTCTTCTAAGGGCTATAGGTCTGTACTTTAGGCCAAAAAGAATTGCTCGGCTTTCACTTCTGCTCACACAGAGCAAGGATTTCTTCTGGGTGTCACTGGTGCTCAGATTTTCAGTGTGTGCGTGTGTGTCTGGCTGCATGTGTGTGTGTCTGTGTGTGTATGTGTGTGTGTTTGGCATGTGTGTGCTCTTCCTTCACTTTATTTGGGTCACTACCCCTTTGGCAACTCCTCCACAACAAAACCTCATTCTCTGCTCTTTTCTTTACTCAAAAACATCTGCAGGGTTGACCGGATGAGCAGTCACCTATAACAAATGACTGAAAGCTGCTTTCATATGTGTTCACTGTGTGGAGCATCGACTCTTACTCCCATAAAACACAGCACCCTTTTTCCAAAAAAAGAAGCTCCATTAATGGATTTTAAATAACACAACAGACTGGCTAATACTGTGCAAATATATCATTAACGCACATATCTGAATGTCATATCACTGTGAGACAAAGAATAACACTTTGGATTAGAATTATGTTCCTTCATCACCCAGCACACCCTCGAGCAGTCTAATATAAAAATCTGTATTACCTACCCAGAGCAGCACACATAAATAGTAACACATACTTGAATCCCACTCAGTGAAAGAACAGCCACCTCTATGTCTATGTCAGAACTCGACCATAGAAACGAACACCTGGAATACTGGCAGTAATGACTTTCCCCAGGGGCAGTGGTTATAAAACAAGGGGTGGATAGAACCACAAGTGTCTGTCACACCCCTAGGAGGTGTTACCAAGTACCTAAATAACATGAGGTAGTGTAGAAAGTGCCCTCCATCTGCTCAACAGTCCTTTACTGTCAAAAGTCAAAGATTACCAATGTACATTCAGAGCTGGCTTCATACCTCAAATGCCTACATGTTCATTGTCAGAGTCTAATACCAATTCAAAATTTTAAGATGTCCTGCAGTAATATGTCTGTAAGATCAATGACTCAAAATAAAATAGAAATGTACATATTTTTTTCAGTTTATGTATATATCCCGATGTTCAATAAAGACCACTAACCGTCATCGTTTAAACTGTTTTCAGTCCTGCAGCCTTTTTAAAATCAATACTGTATGGCTGTGTTGCACTGTTGTTATTTTCAACAAGATGCTAGAGGCATTTCAGGAAAAAAAAATCGCTCCCCTACAGACACAGTTGTCAATCATTACCAGAAATGTATCCAGTGTTGTTACCTTGTCACAGTAATCCCTGGTGTATTGCTGCAGCTCTGTCTGGAGATTCTCAGGCTTTGAACAGTGCTACTGATGTAAGAAACCGCAGGACAGTTATATGGAAGACAGAGAACTATACTGACCAGCAGGTGGCAGGGTTTGTCTTCTTGATGCAAGAAGTAACTAAAGATGCGATAAAGCCATTTGTGCGGAAACTGGAAAATAAGTTATGACAGGGCATCATATTTGGTGAGAACAAATGTTTTCATGAACTGAAGATAACAAGGCAGTATTACTAATAACAATAGTATTAGTGTTGTTAACTACTACAGCGGTAATTTAGTAAGAGCAAGAATTATGTATTTCATGGTTCAAAACACAAAAAATTAAGGTCTAATGACCAGAGTTTTATTGTGAATATTGGAGTCATCCCTAGCTATATCAACAGAACATAATGTGTGGGTAATTAAACTGTGCTTGCAGCCTGTGGAGATGGATTTTATTAGGCATATCCTGGTCATTTTTATTTGAAGAAATTTAAGGAAGCCACACTGTAAAAGTGTGACGCTATTCATTGGAAAAAAATGGCGAAAAATACATTTTAATAAATTAATTTACTTATCACTTATTTATAGTCACTTATTTCTGCTGTAAACTGAGCAGTCATATGCTTTATTATTATTTAACATGACAGCATCAAGAAGTCACTCCTAATTACAATTAATCTCAAGTGTTGTTCAATGAGATAACCATGACCTGGATGACTGAGATCCTTCACAGACAACTACAGTTAATATTTTCTATTGTGTAATAACCACACCAAGACCTCATCAGGTTTTAAGGGTAGTGGACTGTCTTCTAAAAAGTTTCTACAAAATACTGCATACTGGCTGCAAGAAACTGATTCTTTTCTTATTTGTTACAAAATTAGACAACATTGTTTTTGCATTACTATTAAATTATGCATGTTTTCCACATTATTGTACAGAAAGCAGGTCCGTACTTTCACATATTTGTTTATATAAATTTGTTAGGACTTGAATGTGCATTGTACAAAACTATGTTAATTTTTTAATTCATAAACTGTCTTTTATACAAATATTCTTTTAAACATCTGCAGCAGTTGGCTTAGGGGTTAACTAATGATATTTAAAAGTTGAGACCAGGGGGAGCTAAAATATCCAAATGTGAAAATAGATGACTACAGAGGTCTCTCACAGTTATTGATGCTCCCATTAAAACCAGTAGACACTTGTTAGTATAAAGGCCTCTATTCAGAATGAACAATTAACCAGATAACAGTGTTATACAACACGTTTTGTTGACTGCAATTTGTTGCTTAATAAATCCCCTTCATTAAAATTCAGCAGCATATTTTTAGGCCTTGCTGCTGATGTTAATCACCTTGTAAGGATCTTTTTACAATGTTACTGCTATTAATGGCCTTATTAATACACCACTGCTCTACAATTGCTCATTAAGAAACTCTTGAAAAGACATTCAGTCTTGATTGTGTACATGATCTAATTGCTGCAGATTAATGCTATTGAGAGTAGTAACGTAATGTAATGAAGTTATATAGAATTGCTTTTATAAAGAAGTTATATAAAATGTCAGACATAAAAGCCACATTTGGACATATAAGCATTTTTATGTACATGTTTTAAGAAGAATCAGTCAGATCCATTCATTTTGTAAACCACCTGTGAGAATCTTGGTCACACAGAGCCCAGAGCCAATGACAAAGCAGGACACACATTGGAGTAATATTAAAATATTAAACCACTTTTCTTTAAATTGTAAAAAGTAGAATCGAACTGCATGCTGAAAATATCAGCTTTTGAACTTGTAGGCGTAGGGCCTTGAGAGAAGTTAGTCGTCACATGTTCCTTCATTTTCTTAACGTTTTTTTTTATTTCTGCTTATTCATTTTAACTTTGTGTAAATGCAAATGGAATTGATTATACAGGTAAATGCTTATTAGAAAAAAAAACTGATGTGTGTAAACAGGGCACACTGCAGTTTCATTGCACGAAAAACTGCATGGTGTTATTGTGAAGTGTTCAGATTTGTTAGGGCAAATTTGCAGTGTCTGGCAAACTTTTGAAAAGTAACTAAAGGACTGTAGTTTAAGTGTCTGTTACCTGTGTATAAATGTTGCCCATTAAGAAACCTTTCATTTTTCAGGACGTTGAAATGAGAAATTTGTGAATGATTGCTAGATTTCCCATATGCTACCACACACACACACACACACACACACACACACACACAATGCTGAAACTATTCCATGACCTTGGTTATATCCTGCAATATAAACTGTTATTAATTATCAGGGACACCACTGAGGGGTGTAAACCTAACACAGATTCAAGGGCCCATGACTGATGGTTCCAAGCGCCCGTGACAGACGGTTCCAAGGGCCCGTGACTGACAGTTCCAAGGGCCCGTGACTGACAGTTCCAAGGGCCGGTAACTTTACAGCTTCAGGTGCGACAGCACCCAGGTGGTGGCACTCAGAGGCATTGCGATAGGAAAAGCAAGGCAGGCAGTTGCCTGGGGCCGCAAGTTGGGAGTTGAGAGCAGTCAGTGGCATAGTACATATTGCAATGACTATGACTGATCTGCAGAAATCCCCTTAAAGCATTTTTCCTAGGGCCTCCGGAGTCCCTAGAATTGCCCCTGGTGGCACTCAGGCACTCAGTGCATTCTTATAAATCACAGACTTAAGCACATCTACTGACTTCTCTTATCCATATGTTTTTATTTTTGATTTCCTGGACCTAAGAGTAATAATTATAATTGACTGAGTTGTTTTCTGATGGCATTAACTATGAACTAGCAAGTTGTCCTGTGTAGTCAGTCTCAAATAACTATTTCTGGACAAAAGAATTTGCTGATGGAATAACTAAAAGACTTAAAGGATCAGCTTTATGGCCAAGTATTTTTGCCACATACAAGGAATTTGTTTTCTGCATTTAACCCATCACTGTGGGGGAAGCAGTGGGCAGCCACAGGAGCGCCTGGGGAGCTGGTGATTTTGAGTGTCTTGCTTAAGGACACACCTGGTGCCTGAAGTGGGATTCCAACTAGGAGACTTTGCCATCCCAGCCTGATGTTCTACCCATTGAGCCACAAGGTCATTCACATGGAACTTGTGCTGGAAAAAATTCTAACAAATGCTCAATGAGGCAGTGTGTTGAGAAGCAATGGAGTTTATTAGTAGCTCTGCACAGAGAAGCGGTCAGTCAGTCTAGTCCGGCTGCCAGCTCCTCCTGCTACCCCTTATATACGTTCTCCTTTTGTAACTGTCTTAAACTTCACAGCTTACTCTATCTATGGACCAGATTGTTTCTATTTTGTTCCTGTTTTCTACTTCTATGTAGGGAGGAGTACGGACTCGACCGGCTTGAACCAGTTCTGAGATTTTCAAAGCATGGATGTCACACTAACTGTCTTTGTATCTTGCAACAGTCTTAACAACAATCCCATCATGCACGTATTAGGCCTAAGATACGCTTATTCAATAGCATATAATTATCGTTAGTATCATTACTGAAACATCATCTTTTTATAAATTTCTTTCACTGAACTAATTATGGAATTGAAACAATGATGCAATTATGCATGATATTTCATTTAAACAAGTCATTTTTGAAATGCACAATTTTATTGTATTTATTTACTTACTTTTACCACATTTTAATTTAGCTGAATCAGCACTTTGTTAAACCATTATGTATGTGCTGTTTTGTCTCTGTCTTAGGTGAAATTAAAACATAAAAACCAAGGTGTTTTTTTCCAAAAAGTGTCTACCAAGGAACAGTTTCTATCCAATGTACTTATCTTTCACAAAGCAGTCAGCACTTCTGCAGGTTACACTGTATCAAGACCAGTTTTTCAATTTAGCCCTCAGCAAGTTGGGTAGAGGACTTTATTTGTAAGCTTATCTTTTCCTACTGTGTTCTCACAGCGCTGCTTCGTCTTACAGCCCCTGTAACAAAACAGCTCTGTTTTATGGTACTTTATCCCAAAGGACAAATGCACACTGCTTCTTCCATGATGCAGATTTGTTTAGTTTACTTGTTTAGCTTACTTGTTTAGATTACATTAAGTAACAAATGCTAAATGTTATTCAGTTTGTATTTTATTCAACACGAACATATTTGAGCTCAGACTTGTGTTTTTAATTGTGCCTGGTTTTAAATGCAAAACCAAGAATCATGTGTGAATTTGAGTGTTGTTAAGGATCTCAGACTAGCTTTGTGGAATTTCAGAATACTACTTTGAAGCTGTTGATGTTTCTATGGGTTTGACAAGGCCCTGAGGGCATTTTTATACATCTCAGAAAATGTGTAGGGTTGACTAGATTCCTATGTGTCTGATCATGTGAGAAAACCATTGCAATAGTATCTTTCCACTGTACGAACAAAGCTAGTGGGTGCCACCTAGATCCTAATGTAGAAGACAAACACTCCTTTTACTTTGGGTTTCTTTATATAAATGATGCAGCTCACTTCATTGATCAATAATCCTCTCCAGGCACACATTGCAGACTAGAGGGTCTGCTAAAAAAAAGTGGCACAAAAAATTGTTTACATCCCAGGAGATCATTTTTACAAAATATCTGGTATTTCCTACTGCTGCTATTAATTTGGTCCTGGGAGGGTTAGTGACATTCGCTAATGACCTATAACAACGTATGTTGTCTTCAAACAACTTAGAAATATAGAAAAGATAAATTTCCACAGTTTAAAAGTAAACCACATGTATCAGGTATTTTTAAGCATCCTGCAGATTAAATTTAAAGGGAATAATTGCCTTGATTAAGCTTCCACTAAAAATATGTTGGGCTTTTCCTTGATTTCTTGCCAGTGCCTAATAACAAGTGAAAGTGAGTACTTTCATTTAAATAACATGATAGAATATTTTTAAAGAGAGACAGAGAGAGATACAGACAAAATGCAGGGTGTACCCTCCTTGTCCTCTCTTTGGCCTTGTTCAGTACGCACAGTGTGAAAATGCATGAAGGAATGAGCTCTGTCTCTGTGTTGTGATCCCAGTCTTTGTCTCTGGCTAGTGAGCACTGTTTCTGTCTCTGGCTTGTGAGTGTTCTCTCTGTCTCTGGTTCCTGAGCTATATCTCTGTGTCTGGTTCATGATCCCAGTCTCTGTCTCTGGCTCATGAGCACTGTCTCTGTTTCTGGCTTGTGAGTGTTCTCTCTGTCTCTGGCTCCTGAGCTCCATCTCTGTCTCTGGCTCATGATCCCAGTCTCTGTCTTTGGCTTGTGAGTGCTGTCTCTGTCTCTGGCTCCAGAACTCCATCTCTGTGTCTGGCTCATGAGTACAGTCTCTGTCTCTGGCTTTTGAGTGTTCTCTCTGTCTCTAGCTCCTGAACTCCATCTCTGTCTCTGGCCCATGAGCACTGTCTCTGTCTCTGGCTTGTGAGTGCTGTCTCTGTCTCTGGTTCCTGAGCTCCATCTCTGTCTCTGGCTCATGATATCAGTCTCTGTCTCTTGCTAGTGAGTGCTGTCTGTCTCTGGCTCCTGAGCTCCATCTCTGTCTCTGGCTCATGAGCACTGTCTCTGTCTCTGGCTCATGAGCACTGTCTCTGTCTCTGGCTTTTGAGTGTTCTCTCTGTCTCTAGCTCCTGAACTCCATCTCTGTGTCTGGCTCATGATAACAGTCTCTGTCTCTGGCTTGTGAGTGCTGTCTCTGTCTCCTGAGCTCCATCTCTGTCTCTGGCTCATGAGTACAGTCTCTGTCTCTGGCTTGTGAGCCCTGTCTCTGGCTCATGAGTACAGTCTCTGTCTCTGGCTCATGAGCTCTGTCTCTGTGTCTGGCTCATGATCCCAGTCTGTCTCTGGCTTGTGAGTGCTGTCTCTGTCTCTGGCTCCTGAGCTCCATCTCTGTGTCTGGCTCGTGATCCCAGTCTCTGTCTCTGGCTTGTGAGCACTGTCTCTGTCTCTGGCTAATGAGTTCTGTCACTGTTTCAGGCTTGTAAGCTCTGTCACTGGCTTGTAAGCTCTGTCTCTGGCTCATGACCTCTGTCTCTGGTTCCTGATCTTTGTCACTGTTTCTGGCTTCATCTCTGTCTTTGGCTCATAAGCTTTGTCTCTGCCTCTGGCTCGTGAGCTCAGTCTCTCCTTGTGAGTGCTGTCTCTGGCTCATGTAAAAAGTCAATGTTCCCTAATGGCATTTATTGCCACACTCAGGGACACTTTCACCACTAGGTGGCAGTCTTATAAACACGATATTATTTGCATGTCAGTACAGTTCCACAATATTGTAAAAGTGTTCCAGTCCATAAGTAGACTGTAAATAAAGATGGGACTGTGGAGTGGTTCAAAGTTAAACACAAAGTACTTCTGTTTTTCTGCCTGTTGTTATGCAATTTAAAAGAGGACCATGATATGGATTTGTGGGTAAAATGCTTAATAATGGTTCTGCCCTGTGAATCATATGCAATGCAGTCCTATGATTTTACATCTCTGCTACACCAGTGTGCTGTTCTGAGATTTGCATATTCCAGTGTGCTAATGTATATTGGTTTGCTTACTTGTGTGTGGCTAATCTGCAAGAGATTCAAAGTCGCCACACAAACATTAAATGAAATTAAAATTTGGGATTATTTTTCAGTAGGCAGAGAAGGTGAAGTCAATCCTTGACAGAGCTGTAGAGGGAGACAAGGTGGTCTGTATGAGCTTCAGAAGGTCTCTGCTGGATTGTTTGGTCCTTAAGATGCAACACATCTAGCAGGAAATGGTGAGTGTTTATTTGGACAAGTTCCTCCAAAGCCTATGACGTTTCACACCAGATGAATGTGTCAGTGTGGACTGGGTCTGTATGAGAGTGAAGGGGGTTAATGAGGTCTCTGTGTGTGTGTGTGTGTGTGTGTGTGTGTGTGTGAGCATGCATGCGTACATGTGTGTCTCTGAGACAACACTCAGACAATGTTCTAAAACAACCATTTGTGTCTCTATGGTCCTGCTGGCAAAAGTGAAAGACCATCTCCCAAATCTTTATGCTGACAAAGCTGTTCCACTCAGAAACTTCTTTTTTTTGTATTATAAAAAAAAATCTTTCTCAACACTTCGGTCAATAGATACAAAAAAGGCATATTATCAAAATTAAGAGCCATGTATTGTGCCTAATTGTAAAACATTTTAAGCATAATAATTATCTCAGCAGCTTTCATTTGAGAACTTTAACGGGTGAACAGCGAAGGCCTTGATCTCAATGCAATTCAGATTTTCCTTATCGGAGCTAATGTAGGCACTCACACATTTTAATTAAAAGCACTTTATTCATGAATACACAAAACTGGACTTATTTAGGCCTGAGGAGAAAATTTAGTCATACTTTTACACTAGTTAAAAATGCTTTCTACAGGGCAGAGTGACAAAATGAACAGGATATCTGTGAGTGGTGAGTTTGGAACCTGAGGTAAGTGATTACTGTAAATCCAGGGCTCCTCTATGAGAAGCAACAGAAACAGCAACTATGGAGGAATTCAAATGTCAGCAAAACAAAATCTCCCAGGGTGGCAGGGAATAAGTATTTGTGATATAAGTATTTGTGGTGGAAGATCAGAATATTCGACTTAGCTTCTCATCCAGACATTAGTCCTTTCAAGATTCGACTACTGCAGTTCGCTCCTGGCTGGCCTCCCAGCCTGTGCTACATATCCTCTCCAGAGGATCCAGAATGCAGTGGCACGTCTCATCTTCAACATTCCCGAACGGACACACGTCACTCCCCTGCTCATCGCATTACATCGGCTTCCTGTCCAAGCATGCATCAAATACAAGAACCTGGTGCTCACATACAAGGCCATCAATGGGACTGCTCTAGGCTACCTCCAGTCCCGAATCAAGAACTATGTCCCCTCCCGTTCTCTGCGGTCTGCTAATGAGAAGAGACTGGTCGCACCCATCCTAAAAACCGGTAAACCTAGGCTCTTCTCTTCTCTGGCACCTATATGGTGGTACAAACTTCTGCTTGCTTTGAGGATTTCTTAGTCGCTGTCCACATTCCACAAGCAACTGAAGACACACCTCTTCAGGAAGCTCTTTAGAACTTAAAACAAGAATTCTTTTCATCTATGCTTCAGTTCACTCCATTGTTGCAAGGCTGTTTGTTTGTACATGTTTTTCTTGCTAATTCAAGACTTAAATTTTATATGTTTATGCTTTACTCGAATGACTTTGAAACAATTGCTTGAATTAATCATGTGCACTTTGATGATAGGACAGCACTTACTGTTAGATTCTCTCATACTGTTTGACCTCGTTAGTGACATGCACGTGTACCACTCACGTGTACTATTCATTGTAAGTCGCTTTGGACAAACACGTCTGTTAAAATGTAAAATGTGAATGTAAATGTCACACTGAGCATGGTGTACATGTTGGTGTCTGCTGTGTGGCCACGGCCCCTCGTTCTCCTGTCTCCGGGCCCTCTTTAGTCATTGTGAATGTTTCCACCTGTTTGTGAGTTCCCATTCTGCACTGTTAGAGCAGGGCTGCCTACACTTTCACCTTACGAGTTACTTTTAAAATGATCAGGTCAAAATGATCTACCTGTATTAAAAAATGCTAAATATATTTTTTATGTATGTACTGGGTATACTTTCCTGTATACCGTGTGTGATCAACTCGTATTACATTGGCAATCTAACAGTTGATCACGATCGACGTATCGGGCACCTCTGGTTTAGGGCTCATGTCCTCATGTTAACTTTGCTTCTGTATAGTTTGGCCTCACGCGCCCCAGTGTTGGCTCTGTCTTATTATTTGCCTTCATGTGCTCTTGTGCGGTGTCAGTTATGTGTTCCTCTTGTTTTGTGTGTGTGTGTGTGTGTGTGTGTGTGTGTGTGTGTGTGTGTGTGTGTGTTTGTCGTTTTGACTCAATTTCTCTACAATAAACCTGGTACTCTGCACATAGACCTCCCCTTGCATGTTGTTACTGATGGCTCCAAAAATCATATACAGATTAAATGTGCTAAATTTCACCTGGAATGAATTTCAGCATACCTGTGGTCACATGACTAGTCAAATGAAGGTGTGAAATTTACACTGATTTTGTAAACAGCAGTACTACCAACTGACTTTTTTATGTAATGTGTATAAAAAGGATGAAACTTGTGTAACAAGGAGGGAAATTAAGTCACTGGAAGGGGGAGGGGGGCTGATTTATGCCATTGTATTTGGCATCCTGAGCCGTGTTGGTGTCACCGCAGAAACAAGATTAACCACACCTCTGCATCTCTGCCAGGGAGACAAGCTCACTGATGAGCCTGATTCTACATAGAGCTTTGGTCATGGGACCACAGTCACACAAGGATAGTGTGTGAGTTGAGATAAGTGTGACGTAGCAGCTGCAAGGAGTGTGAGGAGTTCAGTTTGTGAAAAACACAGCAACTGATCAGAGCTCTGCTTCTTTTAAAAGTTTAAAGTCACTGAACAGAGCTCTCCTTCTTTTAAAAGCATATAGCCGCTGAGCAGAGCTCTGCTTCTTTTAAAAGTTTAAAGTCACTGAACAGAGCTCTCCTTCTTTTAAAAGCATATAGCTGCTGAGCAGAGCTCTGCTTCTTTTAAAAGTTTAAAGTCACTGAACAGAGCTCTCCTTCTTTTAAAAGCATATAGCCGCTGAGC
>JABJVR010037372.1:13932-32849 GCA_025773905.1 Chitala chitala
AGAGTTCTGCTTCTTGTAAAATCTCCACTAGTCAGTCTACAGAATAATTATGCTGATGTATCTGTATTTTGTGTTAAGACAACACATTGAGGCAAAACAGACTTCCCACTGGAGTGGCTGCCCCCTCACATTACTTAACCACATCCCATTACTATGGCTCCAATGTTTTTTTTTTTTGGCACACAACAAGAGCTTACACACATGATCAGTGTAAACCTGTTTGCTGCGTGCCTGACTTCCTCCGGTCTGTTAGAGTGCTCACTTAATGAGACTCTCTCCCATCTTTGTGCCAAGTCCTGGCAGCGTTTTCCTTCACAAAGTATATCGGTGTCCTGCATCCAAAAGACAATTACACTATGTCTGTTTGATGATGAGGAGCCCTCCTGGTGACGGGGGCCTTATAAGCTTGTGCCCTCAGGCCAGAGCGAAGCTGGATTTCAGGCTGCTCTAATCCCATTTGCTCGGTTCCTGCACTTTAAGGCAGCGTTAACAGAATAAGTCCATATGCACAGAATACTATCAGTTTACGGTAACTGCTGCTGCTTCATGACCAAACGCTTTTTCTCCCAGATACTGCTGCAGGTGGACAACAAGCCTTAAAAAATTACTTTTTAAGGTTTATCATTTTTACTATAAGAAAATTTTTGCTAAAAGGCCCATTCATTCATTAAGTCTTACAATCCATTTATTTATTATAGGGGTTTGTTGCCAAATGTTTTATGTATTTTGTGTGACATATCGCTGCCCAGTGATGGCTCATTTGTTGGGTAGAATGCTGACAACTTCCTCTTCCTTCCTCCACAAAATAGCTTGAAAACTGCTCAGAGAGCTCAGTCAGAGAAAAATACAAATACATGCATTTACAGTAGGTTCTTTTTCCCAGCTTAAAATGTGTTTGTTGTACATCTATACATGGTGTGCACTTTGATGATAGGACAGCACTTACTGTCAGTTAGATTCTCTGATGCTGTTCGACCTCGTTCGTGACATGCACGTGAGCTCTTATTCGTTGTAAGTCGCTTTGGACAAAGGCGTCTGCTAAATGAACTTCAGACACCATTAGGTTCAGCACCACACACACCAGACCACAGAGCAGAAATGGGCTCACTGCAAAGACAACGACTCCTCCCACAGTCGGTGTGAAAGTTCACATACGTGTCTTTGTATGTGATCACTTGTAGTTCACTGATGAGCCCCTTCTGTAACATTTCAGGAAATGGAGGCTCAGAGGCAAGGGTTGAGTTTAATCTACAAAGGGGTTTAATACAAAGAACAGGGTACAGGTATATAGAATTAAGGGACAATGCTAGGATTTCTACTACTACTACTACTACTACTACTACTACTACTAAACAATATACAGGGCCAAGGAACTCAACAGAACTCAAAAAGATCACAAAATCTTAAAAACTGGCAAAAGACTAAACACAGAAGGGAGGTATATATAGGAGGGCCAAGGTAACGAGACACAAGTGGGTACTACTAATATAATTAACAACGTAATTAACACAAGGGAAATGGGAGAACCAGGGGTAAGGGCACCAACTGGTGGACAGAGGGAACTGACAGGGACACATCGTGACACCTTTATTGTTCCTGGAATTTTTTTAAAAGGACAGTGAGACATTTTTGGGAAATTGTGCAACAGTTGCAATTAAAGTCTATCTACCAAACTAAACAATTATAATGAAAACATGTGTTAGAGTGTGGAGGTAAGAATCCCTAAACAGAGACTGAGTAAAGGACTTTAGAGTGACAGGGATGTCACAGAGACATCAGAACTGAAGACATGTTTATTTGAATGCTGACAACACATAGAAGCTGAATACAGTCTTATTGAGGCTACTTAGGGCTAATTATATGTGGCTCCTGCTTGTGGGTCTTGTCCTGTTTAGTATGACTCAGTGTCAGGCTCCCTTTGCTCGAGAGTGTTGCTGTGTTAACCAGAGCAGCTCTAATTCTCAGTTACTGCACACTCTACACATGTTATAAATGTGTGTGTTATTTCCCATTGGAATTATCCTGCTGTGAATGTAGTTATGCTGCCACTGAGAGGTTGCTAGAAGCCACAGCAAGATTTAGCATTTTTGTGACTTTGCTGGTGTTTATTTGATAGTAAAATAAGTTTACTCAAAAACCATGTTTAATAATTTAGTAACTGTGAGCATCTAGCCTCAGCAATGCAGAACTTAAAAGATAATTCACAAACTAAGCAAGAGGATTTGTTTAAAATGAGCCCCTCCCTCAGATAACCCCCATACAGGTACAAGTTCAACAGAACAGTCTGTTCAGCTGTGCAGTGAACGCAGCTGGATGCCTTCAAACACTTGTATACACTTTGAAATGTTTTATTTGAGCTTCTAGACAAATCAGTATCTCCCCACAGATTTAAAAAATGTTCATTTGTTTGTTGTATGTCTGTCTGTCTCTCTCTCATTCTCTCTGATTCTTCTGCTCTGTCATTCTTTCATTCTTCCTCTGTATCTCTCTCTCTCTCTTTATCGCACTTTCTGTCTCTCCTGTTCTTTCACTCTTACTCTGTCTGTCTGTCTCTCTGTCTGTCTCTCTCATTCTCTCTACTGCTCTGTTAACTCTTTCACTCTATCTCTCTCTCCCTGTATCTCCTGCTCTATCACTCTTTTTCTGTCTGTGTGTGGTTGTCTCTCTCTCCCTGTCTGTCCTGCTCTATCACTCTTTTTCTGTCTCTCTCTCTCTCTCTCTCACTGTCTCTCTTTCTCTCCTGCTCAGTCACCCTTTCTCTGTATGTCTGACTCTTTTTCTCTTCCCTTCAATGTCTCTCTTTTAAACTTTATAATTTATATTACAGCGGATTAGAGTTTGAAAAGTCATTACTAAGCTCCACATCATGGCATTTCCGGCCCCCCTCACATGAAGTCTCTACAAACTGAGCAATGCCCCGTGTCCCAAAAGTGGAGGTCAATGTAACCTTTATCTCACTTCAGAGCAGGGGGGTCGTTACAAAAATAAATGCAAAAATTTTCACACTGAAAAGGTTTTTCGGTGCATGCATGACAAGTGGGGAAAAGACCACCAGGAGAACCCATGTGATTAAATGTGGCACTGTTTACCAATGTGAGAGGATTAGCATGCTAATCCAAGCTCCAGGGGGTAATGCTACCATTATACCGGACTCCTACATGTGTAATGAACTAAATAGGCACATATGCTGTGTCCACACGCTTCTACATTGCTGTAGCGTGAAGCTGGCTGAGGAAATGGACTTGAATGTTGTTCGGCAGAGGCGTGGAAATCTTCTAAACAGATGCATGCATATTTGCATGGCTTGTTAACAGCTTCTGTTGTTCTGGTGTGTTGTGACTATATATGTAAGGGAGGTGGCAACACATTCCCTCAGTGTGGCTTCAGTGCTTTGGGGGAAAGTCCAGTACTCTGCTGAAGGTGGATGTTGTCCAATGCAATTAATCCCCTAAACATTACAGCTCCCAATAAATGCGTGAGGAACACTTTGAGGCTACGTCTCCTCACACAAGCAGCAAGGCAATGGAAAACGCCCAAAAGCCAACTAATCTCGAGGGCGCTTCTGTGGTACAGCTGCAGGCTTCCAGTCTGTGACACCTGTGTTTGAATGACTTTATATTAGCAGGCATGTTCTAACATTCATTACATGCCAGCAATGAAGGGTTCCAAAATGAGGACAGATGTGCTTACAGTCCATTTATTATCTTCAAACCTTAACAACGAGAACAGAATACGTTCGCAGTCT
Source organism: Chitala chitala (assembly GCA_025773905.1). Classification (NCBI taxonomy): domain Eukaryota; kingdom Metazoa; phylum Chordata; class Actinopteri; order Osteoglossiformes; family Notopteridae; genus Chitala; species Chitala chitala. Next base: position 17,678 of record JABJVR010037372.1, read on the forward strand.
AGACAAGCATGCTGACCTGTGTTATGGGCAGGACTGGCTTCTCACCCTGCAGCTGGAGTTGAGTATTTTGTGGCACATCTGTCTCAAGATATTGTTTATTCATGGGGCAAAGCCCTTTGAAATGTGCTAAAATGCTTCCCACTCATTACAGAAACGCCGCCACCCACGGATTAGGACTTTGATGTCATCAATCCCGCTTCAAAGGCTTCTCCCAGCGCTATTAATCACAGTTTTAGCCTGTGAAGACGCAGCCAGGGAAAACATTTGGGCTGCTGGTGCGCGGCAGGCCGGGGCTTTGAAAGTAGCTGAGTGTCGCGCATATGCTGCCGGGCTAGCAGGCGCCGCTGCTTTGCGAGAGCCAGGGCCTCCGCCTGTCCCGGGAGTCCAGCCCAACCCCCTTCCCAACACTGGGGCTGCCACACTGGCCCTTTGTCACACCCCAGAGGTCGCTTAATGCGGAAGGGGAGTTCAGCCAACTTGGCCCAGCCACAGCACGGATTTACTTGAACTGTTTTCTTCTCGCATCCCTGGACTTCTGTTGCTCCTGGACAACAGTTGCTACTGTACTTGTCTTTATTCATTTTCACTGGGAAAGAAAGAAAGCAGGAATTTTATTTCTACTTCAGTATTGTCTTTTTACAGTGCAGATTAATTGCTGTTGTACTTAATCTTGTTAATTCTTATCAAACTTGATTGTAAGTGGCCTGCACAGTGCATGATTTAATTTTAGGTTTTTCTCTCCTAGGGTAGTTACCACCTACAGTTACATTCATTTTCTTTATGCTTTTAAAGTCCACTAAATGACAATGATGACAAAAGCCATAATGCTGTACGCAAACCCATAAAGCTGTACGCCCAATGGTTAGAACACTCACCAGTACCATTTACTTGCTATCGACTGGTTTTGGTCATTCTGCTTTATCCATCATGTTTCCATGGATGGCTGTGAGCTGAGCACCGTCTCCTAGCTCAATGTAACCCCAGGCAGGTGAGCTGTGCTCCTCCTGCATCCAACCTTTTCCCACACAGCCCTGGGGATCTTGAACTTGAGGGTACTTGGCTGTTTGTGCAGTTTGTGCCTGTCACCCGAGCCGTTTAGCCGTTCCCCGGGACTCCCCCGCTGGCCTGTCTGAGCAAGAGCATTGAAGCAATGCTGGCCGACGCACCACGTTTGTCTGGGAGGAACTTCAAAACAAAGCTTGTTTACACTGTCCTGTGCGCCCCCACCCCCTGCTCCTGGCCCCCCAAACTGTAATAAGCATGGTTCTTTAATCCCCATCCAGAAGGGGCCTTCTGTCCTTACAGCCATATTGGAGCTGATCAAGCTTGTTCCAGGAAGGAGCAGTGGAGGACGGTGTGACACACAGGGCTGTCGGTGTGTGTTCAGTTTCATTCCACTGTTACCCCATCATCGGTCCACACTGTAAAACCTCACTTTTGTTCACTGTTTCTGCTTGCAACACATCGGTAAGATTCTGTATGAGAACTCGTAAACTGAGGATCAGCTGTGCCTATGTCCACATTTTACTAAACAGAGAAAAATGCATTTGAAGTTTTTGAAAGATGTGCAAATTAAAACAAAAGACTGTTGGGTTTTGTGGAATTTTCCCCTAATTGCTGCCATACACTGAACAATGACTACGGGACGGAGACCGTAACTCTCAGATGGCCTTTTTGCATGTGAATCATCTTCTACTGAAAGTGGACACAGACCAAGTTCGTTCTCAACTCACGAGCTCGCGAGTCGTTGCCATGTGCACTTAAACTCCAAAAGCACATAACGTGTTTTTATCACTTTCTTCACTTTAATTTTCAGACTGATATTATGCAACTATACCAAAAATATAAATAAACTGTAGTTTTAAGTGTGTGCATTGTGTTACTGGTCACAATGATAACAACAATAACAACAACAACAACAATAATAATAATAATAATAATAAAGATATTTAATGAACAGGATTTAATAGGTTGTTATAGCACTAGTGATCCAAATTGCCCCTTAATTAAAACTCTTAAGGGTGGCATGGTGGTGTGATGGTTTGTACTGTCACCTTGCCCCTCCAAGCCTGGGGTTCAATTCCTGCCTTGGGTCTGTGTGTGTGGAGTTTGCATGTTCTCCCTGTGCTTGGTGGGTTTTCTCTGGGTGCTCCGGTTTCCTCCCACAGTCCAAAGATAGGTGGGTTGGTGCTCCCTATGTGCTCTGGGATGGGCTTTGCTGTGACTTTTACCAGGACTAAGTGGTTAAGAGAATGAATGAATAGAACTCTTAATAAAGTACTTAAGTTTTCAATTTTACTGCAAAAACTCATAGCAGGTATGCATAAGGTAGTAATTTAGAATTTTTTAAAGTATGTTTGTTGTGTAAACTTCTACAATACTGAAAATACTGTCAAACTGAACACTAAAGAATGCATGATTTACCAGGATATTCCAAAAAGGAACATGGTTTTTAATGTCACTTGTTAATATATAGCTCAGATATGATGTTTTTGATGGCATTTAAAAAGCATACTTATTTTCACTTTATACGAACGAGCCTCTCCAAACATGTACTAGTCGATGCATGTGAATACAGTGTGTGATTCAAAGCAAAATTTGAATCAGTATCAATGTACCTGTCTTATATGGGGAATTAAATACAGTCTATTTTTCACTGATTCTTTCACTTTTCCATTTATCAATATTGATTGACCAATGACCACATTAGCATTGTGGTGGGAGGAGCCAATCACAGGAGTCACTGAGTGGCAGGTGAACCACAATTACAGGCAATATGCCAGTCACCCGAGAGACGCGATAGCATGAGCTTGCCACACACACACTCCTATGTAAAGTCACACCGTAAGAGTAATTCAGTCACCTAAATGTCATGTTTATGACATGTAGAAGAATGCAACTACTCATGTTGCTTCAGCCAAAGGTGTAGCGACGCACATATATATGCAGGTAAATGATGTATATCCACCTTTTAAAAAAATTGTTTACCATATACAAACTTTTGGTAATTTATACATCATGTAACATTGCATGTTTATTGTACTTTATTAATCCCCACCAGAAATTAATTATCTGCATTCAACCCATCCCCTGAGGGGAGCAGTAGGCTATTAACTACACAGTGCCCCAGGGAACTAGCGCTGAGTGTCTTGCTCAAGGAGACACCTGGCAGTGCTGGGATTTAAACCGGGAGACTTCAGTGTCCCAGCCTGATATATACCATCCTATCAAGTCACCACTAGTTCACTGTTCCCTACCCATGTTACATGCTGCAGCTCATATTCAGTATTCAAGGATGCAGACTGAGAAATGAAATTCCATATTTCTTTTCACATAAAATAACTTTTGTTTTCAAGCCACTTAAAGAGTCACTGGAACATTAGGGTTGTGGATGCAGACATGCATAAAATTGCTAGTGGGGGTTTTGTGTAGAATAATTGTTTACAAGACGTATTTGCTTTATATTACATCCTTTTACAACCCAATAACTCTAATAATTACACAGCTATTTTTCAAAAAAGGTATATAAAATAATATACACACAGACACAGACTCTCTCTTTCACACACACTCACACAGATTGCAAACATTTTTCTACAGAATCTATTGAGCATGGATGGTAAACACTTCAGGACAGGAGTCATGGTTATACAACTCCTGAAAACAGAGGGACTCTAATCTAGATGAGAAGTTAACAGCACAATTATGTCTCTTTCAGACTGATATAGCTCCCTAAAATATTTCTAAAAGTGCTCAAGACAATTATCTTTCTGCCCAGAGAACATCTACATCAAATTACTTTGGGAAGATTATTCAGCATCCTCGGATGGCCATGAATATATGTGGACAGATTTATTGTCCTACAAGCACAGCACTACAAACATCTGCGTTCGTGAGGAAGATGAGTAAAACAGCTGAGGGGCATGGACAAATAAGGGCAGTCCGCTTAATAACGATTTCCATCTAAAGTCGGGTTTCGCCCTCAAAAACGCATTAGAGACGATGCAATATTAGCATTCTAATGGGACACCCTGCTTATGATTTCATTAAATTTATTGAGGCAATAAAAATAAAATAAAGATAAAAGTAAAAAATATAGCAAGTGCGTGCAGCAAAGTGCTTTAATGTTTTATTTCATCATCGTAGCCCACAAACAGAAGTGTGCTCAGCGCTTCCCCACCATCTGACTGTTGTATACTGGACTTCTGGACAGTTCCTGCTGTCCGCTCCTGATATTTTTTAATATTTTAATGATGGTCAGTGATATTTCCATTTCAGAATTTAAATTTTCTGCAGTACTTCAGGTTATATTTAGGTTTTTGATACGTAATTGTATATAAATTCCCAAAAACAAGCGAGCCAAGGAGTGACTTCTGTGGAACTTCTGGAGCTGGTTGTGGAGAGGAGGATGCTGATCATAATGGACAAAACCTCACACCCCTTTCACAAACTTCTGGTCCTGCAGTGGAGCACTAGTCAGAGGCTACTTCAGCTATGCTGTAACAAAGGACATTACAGGAAGTCTATCCTGCCAACAGCAATTACACTGTATAATGACTCTGTGTCTCTGAGCCAGGAGAGGGCACCTCCTGCTGTGACAGAATATATACATACATGTGTACCCATGTTCTTTGCACACTGTTTGGTTAACATCCAAAACATGCTTTACTGCAAGACACCTGCCAGATTTGCAAACACTGTGTAATTCTGTATGTAGTGCTGTATGTAATGGTGTATGGAGTGCTGTATGTAATGCTGTATGTATCCTTTACATTTTTTTTTCCTTTTTTTCTTTCATATCACTTCTAATTTCATATATCTTTTTAGAAACTTTTTCTTTCATTCTTATAGGTGTAACCCATCTGTACATGGTCTTGCTACTGTAACAAAAGAATTTACCCTTGTGGATGTATAAAGCACTCCCTATCTATCTATCTATCTATCTATCTATCTATCTATAGTACAGGTCGTTGTCTACTTACAACCGCGATCGGTGTTGACCGACCAGTCATAACACGATCTTGTCATAAGTTGGCCTATACAAAAATTACCTTACATATATTAAACTGTGTAATGATAATCGCTGATGTCGTTAGCTAGGGCTGTGTTTGTCAGGTTTTAGTCAAACTCTGTATACTAAAGGACATTTAGTTTATTCATTCATCTTCTATGCTGCTTATTCCTGGTGAGGGTTGCAGGGAAGCCTGGAGCCCATCCCAGAACACAGAGGACTTTACTGGTTCATAGTGAGGGTGAGTCAAGGAATCAATGCCTTGAGTCACTGCGATGTCGAAGCACACCATAGTATCACCCTCTGTGTCTACACTGTCATGGATCCCTGTGAATCTGGAGGCTCGTGCCCTGCTGCATCCAACAGTGACAGAAGTAGAATCTGGAGATGTTTGTAACTCGGCCTGCCAACATCTTCAATTCTGTGATGCATCTAGCTAAACCCACAACCCCAAAACTTATACTTGTTTTGATCAAATGACAGACTATGTTAGTTGGTAAACAATTTAGAGAATGAAAGTGTCAGGGGGCAATTAAAATATAAATATATTGTGTAATTATGTACTGAAATAAAAGAACTAGGATTACGACAATGTGAAAACAGTATGGTAGTAATGAAGAATCATGTTTCATCACAGCTTTTAGTCCAACAAGAACAAGACGGAATCAATTACTTGCAATTTTAATGAATATGTTTTGTGGCTCTTTTAATTCTGTAGCATTCAATGAAAAACATATTTTGAAACACAGAAATGGAACATGCACACAACCATGAGTTTGTTTTGTCATTTCTGCTTGCTAGCATATGTGTGTGTGTGTGTGTGTGTGTGTGTGTGTGTGTGTGGGATGATAGTTGTGGAGAAGAACAATGCTAATGTTGACCATGATGAAACACCTCCATTATGAAGATCCTCTTTCTTGTGCTACCACGCACTGTGACATCACCTACTGGAACATCTGGTTCTCTTTCGGAGGAAAAAAAGTTGCCTTGCCTTTTTCTAGTGCTAAATAACTTCCTTCCTGATCTGTCTGGGTTATTTTTCCCATTATTTTATATACTTTTTTTCTTTTTAACCATGAACAGTGTTGAAGATCCAGTGAGCACTGCTAAAGGCCTTTGCAGAGCCTTGTGACTGGACCATAGTGGTAGACAAAAACCAGAAGAAATCAGAGAGGTACTTGCACAGTTCTACTCTAAAACATGGAAACATTAAGTGATGTCAGGCCTTAAAATGTTTCCCACAATCCTCATCCTGCATAGGTCTATCCTGAGAGCAGTCTATACCCCTGAAACCTCGTGTGTGTACAGGTTCAGTCCAAGAGATTTAGCTCCCTTGGGGGTGGGGGGAAATCCCTGAAAATGAAATGTATTTGACAGCTCTGATTGTATCCTGTACCCCATGGCATCCTATGGGGAAGGAGTGTAAACAGAAACAACTACACAATACTACACTGACTCTTAAATACAGAGAAATGCAGTCAGTGAGACCATACACTTGCTAATTAAGGTATTATTTAGTTTGTTTAAAGAACACCCTGTAAAGATCTCAGAAGAACATTCAATGGAAATGAGAGTGGAACAGCACACTTAGTCTTAGGAACACCCATCTGGCTGAAATTCCAAAAGACCTCCAGAGTTAAGCAGCTGTCCAGCAAGGCACTTGAAAGGTGACTGTAATGTCCACAGCCCTGCCAATGAAGGTGGTTTCTTGATCAGGCATTTGGTTCAAGAAACCAGTCTTCTGAAGGACAGGAAAACATGACTTGGGCTGAATTCATCTCTGACTGCTTCAGGCGTGTCATTTGAAAGCTGTAGTTTAATCAGATGAGGACTGGAGAGTGTTTCTGACATTTTCAATGGGGAGCTTTAAGATATTATCGGATTTAATTTGCCCGTGTATGTGGAACGCTCAGGAAAGGAGTGGGAGGGTGTCCGGTCTAATTGCTGGGAGGTTGAGTTTGAGAAACTTTAAATGCCACCTTGGCTTATTTTGCAACTTCCAGCAGAAAGGCCAGAATGTGTAGAGAGCAGCTTCTCTGAGTGCTGTACGTCCTGGAAGGCTTGTGATTAGTGGCCATTTGAAGGTTAATGTGACTCAGTGTTAAGTGGGAAATGGGTCACCTCGTGGAGGGGCCGTTAACCTCCGGAGAAAAAGGGTGCTAAGCACAAAGCAGCTGCTCCGCTTCTGAAGAGACCACCATTAAATTATCGTAATGCCGTGTAATAACTGTAAAGCTGGATGCTCTTGACTGTTTCCTTTGAGAAGACGTGCAGTAAAGTTCACTCACCGGGAGGTGCAGAATCTCATAACACAGAAAGGACATAAGATGATTCTACAGTCCTCTTCACTGCATTTATATCAATTTGCTGATGTTGTAGGCCATAAACATGCAGCTGACTTTTATAAGATGATCACGTCTTAATGAACACTCAATTAACATAGTTATTTAATCTCATTGTTTATCCATGATATTAGGTGTATTTTGTAACATTAGACTGGCAATAAAAAAGTGGCATTTACTGTATGCCTGTTCAGTTAAATGTGTCCTGTTATATTAAAGGACTGTCTGATGTTGAGTGCAGTGCTTCTTTTTGTCAGCATCAAAGCTAAACAGGTGCCAACACGAATTCATATAAAAGATGTTTTTCTTCAGTTGTCATTGTTGTTTTTAAAATGGCTCCAAGCACAACAGATTAAAAAGCACCTTTTAGAGGTCTTGATGGATCTGAGCTTTATGTTTCAGGGAAGTGTGTGGGAATCAAAAGTTTTGGTGTGTGTGTGTGTGTGTGTGTGTGTGTGTGTGTGTGTGTGTGTGTGTGTGTGTGTGTGTGTGTAGCTGAGAGTATCTTGGATGTCTGTAAAGATTAAGAGGCACTTCTCAGGAAACTGTCACAGTCCATTCAAGAGATTAAGGCAAATCAACTAGGGTGATTTCTGGGGATCAGAGATCTGCACTGCTCAGCTCATATAGGGATGACCTCTGACCCTGACTGCACTGCTCAGCTCATATAGGGATGACCTCTGACCCTGACTGTACTGCTCAGCTCATATTGGGATGAGGCTGTGGCCAGGAATGACCTCTGACCCTGGTTACACCACTCAGCACAAGCAGGGAGAATCTCTGACTGGACTGCACCACTCAGCTCAAGCAGGGATGATCTCTAACTGTATACTGCACCACTCAGCTCAGGAAAGGATGATCACTGACTCTAGACTGCATTGCTCAACTCAGGCAGGGCGATCTCTAACTGTACACTGCACTGCTCAGCTCAGGCAGGGACGATCTCTAACTGTACACTGCACTGCTCAGCTCAGGTTGGGATGAACTCTGACACTAAATTGCACTGCTCAGCTCAGGCAGGGATGATCTCTAACTGTACACTGCACCGCTCAGCTCAGGCAGCGATGATCTGTAACTGTACACTGCACCGCTCAGATCAGGCAGGGATGATCTCTAACTGTACACTATACAGTTTTCATTTGACAAAATGTTAGTTTTATGTTTTTTGTAAAGTGAAAGTAATTCCAGTCCTATGTGATATGTCCACATCCAAAGTGTAACCATTTGAACCTCTGCCACAAAAGCTGGAGCTATGTTAAAGAGCGATTTAAAAAAAATAATTAATTAAATTTAAAAACTGTGGTGGATTGGCACCCTGCCCACGCTTCTCTGCACCACTATAATTGTACTGGCTATTGAAATGTTACAGTTTTACAAGACTGAGACAGAAAAGTATATTGGTGGCTCTGTGATTAGAACATCAGGCTATGATGTGGGACTCTCCAGGTTGAAATCCCACCCCAGCTCCCAGGTATGTCCCTAAGCAAGATGCTCAATGCTAGCTCCCTGGGTGCTGAGTAATGGCTGCCCCTGGATCCCCTGGATGGGTCAAATGCAGAAAAAAAGTAAATTTCCTTTGGGATTAATAAAGTTTTTTTAAATTTAAATTTGAACATAACTAGCAAGGACAGGGAAGGCTGCATAGCATTGAGAATATCTTGTTCAAAAAGCTCTAATCTCTTACCGCCAACCAATACCACATTGTCAACTCTAATTTCAGGATCACTGGGATATGTACTGAAGGACAAGTCTTCGCCAGCTCTCTGAATCTGTAAGGTCCTTTTAGTCATTGGTTTATCATCAAGCATGATGAAAACTTCATCAGAAATACTGAATAATGTACTGCTGTTAGGAGTTCAAGGAGAAGTATCTTGGTTTTATCCACATTTGTTTCTTGGCAATGAAATGCAAGTTAAGGTGAAGACTTTAGGAATAAACAAGAAAAGGTTTTTATTCGGAACAGAGAGCACATGCAGGTAGTGTGAAGTGCACTTTTGAGTAGTTTCTGTATAGACAACTTTCCATTCCAAGTTAGTTTTTTTTTACTTGTACAAAATTGGACTTTTTTCCTGAAAGTTACTCAGGTTAAAAATAGCATTCTTAGTACTCGTACCTCACGGGCTCGGCTAAAACAGGACATGCAATGTGTTTGTGGGTTACTTCAAAAAATGAGAGAATTTGTTTTGCTTTTGCAATCCTTCCTGTGTAGTTCCTGTACTAGTGGGTGAACCAAACACATAAGACGATTACGTAACTGTGTTGTCCACATATCTGGACTCTCTGTGATCCTTCTCTTTGATAGATCACCTGTCATCACCTTTATCTTTCCCCTCTTCACTTTTGTCCTGTTCTTACTTTCATCCTTGTACTTTAATGTTCTTGATATTTTAAAGTGGGAAATGATAATGTTGTAGAACATGCACGTAAAAATGTTACACGTTGTGCTACGATTTTCAGGGATTTGAGCCCAATAGCAGATTGCAGGTGGCATCTATGTTGACCAAAAACAATAAGGCAAGATCGAAGACAGAAACAAGACTAAGAATTCAAACCAGAACACAGGGCAAAGCAGAACAGACCTAAACAAAGAACAAAGTAAATAAGACGAGGAAAAATATGACTTAAATAGAAACAAGTAAACAAGATACAGGCAAAACCAAATCAACATAACAAAGCCCGTCGGTGGGTATTAAAACAATATAACATTGTTGCTGCCTGAGGCTGGAGATGATAACCATGACAATTTTGTGTAACTTCTGGAACAACGGTGTTGAGTCAACAGATAGCAGAAAATGTTTCTTTTAAATGTTCCAAACTACGTTATTATTTTTATCCTATAGACATTAAATATGTAAAAGTTCTTTGTTTTATATCTTGTATAATACATGCACGATACCTGATTAGAGTCTTTACCATTCAAAATCTAGTATATATTTCAGACAACCACTAAAACTAAGCAACAGAAAAAATGTAATTAATTTTCATGGATCTTTTTGCTTTTTCTTTGCCTTACTAATTAATCAATATTCACTGCAAAGATTTGAAAGTTTCAGTTCTTATACTTTTAACTACTAAATAATGTTAAACAGTTATAATTAGTTTATACTTGTTTTAAACATTTGGTGCATCAATATGAATTATGATTACATTGCTCAATAATATTAAATAGCAGAACCATCACAGTTGCCTAAGAATTATAAGTCTTTTTCTGTGCCCATTTCTTGGCCTTATGTTTCTCCTGTCTGTAGTGGCCTGCATGAACTGGTATGCCTTCAGGTGGCATGGGCAAATGATGTTAAGTGTGTGTTTTTATCATGCTCATGTTAAATGTAATGAATGTATCTGTTAGTTTAGTCAGGTCAAAGTGTGTAGTAATGTTCCGTGTTGTGTGTGTGTGCATGTTTAACAAATGAGTCTTAGCTTGCTGCTGTCAGTGTGGAGTGTGCTCTCCACTGTTACCTGTCCTACAGATGGGTGTTTAGATGGGAAACAATTGTTTCAGAATCATTGTTTGGTTTGTGCTGACATTGATGAATAGGGTTTAACTATGTATTCTGAATGTTCGTGTATTTTTCTGTACAACTGGTTGATGGCCCTAAGTGGCCAGTTATGTTGCTTATGCCTAGAATCGGCATGTTTGCAGGTTTTTGTAAATGAAAAGTCTTTGGTATGTCTTTGGCAGGTATTTTGAAATGCTTATAGTAAGTCTTTGGCAGGTCTTCAGTAGGTGTCTGTGCACCCACATAATATACCAAGTTAGGCAAAAAAAATCGCACACTTATACTAAACAACCACTAGGAGGTCCGACTTGCAGAAACAGGGAAATCCAGAAAGCACCATCTTCATTCTGTCAGTGCAACACTGCTGTTTTGTATGTTTCCACCTGGGCTTTTTCCTCAGCTATAGAGTCACTTCATGGTTTCACAACCACCAAGGAGGTTCATAATATATCATAATGAAAACTATATTGTTAAATAGCATTATCCATATATTATTAATCATCTTAGAAGCTCATGAACAACAGCAAGTCAGATAAGGAGACTGTCAGTCTTGGCATAAAGTCAGGGTCACAGAAGGTGGATATGACCATCTGGTTTGTCTCTGTTTCTAATACAGAGAAGCCCGCATGTTCTATGCTGTACTTTGGTTTCCCGTGACTGATCACCAGTCTTCTTCTCTGCCTCTTGCTCCCAGATCTCTGGGGGCCACATTGCCCATCAGGAACCTGAGCCAATCAAATGCAGAGAGAGAGAGAAGACGCCGCCGTCCGTGTCCAATCAGGTAAACAGCTGCAGACGCTGTTCTCACGCAGGCCACACAAACACTGAAAATCAGACCAGAGGAATGTTGGACCTACATCCTGGAACGTTTGCTTGCTCCAAGGAAATTTACTTGAACTTTCTTAGTGACCAACATCAAAAAGGGAAACTCATTGAGGCCTGTAGACTGTAAGGTTTTATGCAGAGCCTTTTTGATCTCAGTAAACCTCCCATGAAACAGTAATAATTAATTAATAATGTATGAAGAAAAGCTTTTGAAAGTTTGGGCAGCATTTGGTGTCCATGTCTGAGCAGAATGGTGCATGGTGAGAGCCCTAGTTCCCTTTCATCTCTGTCCCAGTAAGAGCAGTGCAGGGGCTTCTCCCTTCTGCCTTCTGTGGAACTTCCTTTCTCACATTCCTGGCCCATTACCGTGTACCATCATACCAGAAACAAGACTCCTCTTTATACTGTCAACCTTTTCATCTGCAACATAAATGCATTCTTAACCGCCATGCCCCAAAGAAGATCAAAGTCGCTACGGTAACCTCTATTGGCTGGGCCTCCATCCATACTGGGGTCCACCAGAGAGAGAAATCAGGGTGTATTGAATTAGGGAAAGTCACTCTACGTTGTTGTCAGTGTCTTCTGACCTGAAGCGATCCTTACCTGACAGAGCCTGTGTTAAAATTGCCTGCCCATCCCCTCTCACTTGCCGTACTGCTGGAGGTCCTCGGGAAGAAGGTTGGAAACAGAAAGAAGAGCATGCCCGCTACAAGAGGAGCTCATGTTGTCCCTAACACAACAGAGCAGCTCACATAAAGAGGAGAAGGAGGAAGAATAACACACTTCCCATATCTCTGGATATGGATGGAGGATGGGGAAAGAAACTGATGGCTGAGTGAGGTACTTCAGTACACACATCTCCTCACCTGTCCTGTCCTATCAGGGCCCTGTCACACACTCCACCCAGGAGTTCCCCACAGCAAAACCTTTGAAGTTGACTGCATTTGAATTAGTTTAATGAATGGATGCCATTCACATCCCAAAGCTGGAAATGCGGAGCACTGACTGACATGCTCTGATTGGGTCAGAGCATGTCAGTCAGAGACCTTTTCCATGTCCTTCAACTGACCTCTGCTTATTGTTTTCGCACAGACACAGAGCTCTTAGCACTCACTCATGTACTCAGTTCCGCTGAGGAAATTCAGTGCACAAGAGCCACACACACATGCGCACGCGCGCACACACAGGCATTCACATGCACACACATTTTCATGCACAGTTACTTCACTACAGTAGAGTTTTAATAAATAATTCACTTAAGTACAATAAAAAGTTTATTGTGATCATTTATTCATCCATCCATTCTCTTTATGGCTTTCCAATTCAGGGTCATGTAGGTAATCATTTATATTTTGCTAAATTGTTTATGATACAATATGTGATTTATGCTGTATTTATTCACCTTTTCAAACATCTTTATACAGATGCTACTCAAACTCAGTTTCAATTTCACTGAACAACTGTGGGTTTCCTTACATAAATAGAAAATAGAAAAGTTATATGTCTTAATTTATTTTAACCATTGCTGGGGGCTTAATTTTTCCCTCAAAGGTTTGGTATGTAGTTTGGGTGTTATTTTATGTGTACGTATTTCATTAAATTAAATCTTGGTACAATACTAAAGTAAGCATTGCCAGTCTAAGATGTTTTCTCACCATTCAAGTTCCTGAGAGGTGAAAAACTTACACATGATTTTGTATATAGCAGGTTAGATTACCATACTGATCATCTCTCAGAGAGCAGATACCACAAGCCACATGAAATGCAGCTGCTAGCAATGTTATTAGGAGTAGGAAATACTACCATACGTAAAGGGGCTGTTACTGAACTGGACTACATCTAGACAATCACTTTTCATATCACTACTCACATACATACATTCATATATTCACATATATTTACTATATTTACTGTATTATTAATGTATTGGTGTTGTTTTTCTCTTTCTTTTCTTACTTGTCAAGTGAAGTGCAGCTGTAATAAGGCAAAGCAATGTCCCCTGGGATTAATAAAGTTTTTTAAATTGAATTGAATTGAATTGAATTGAATTGAATTGGGTGGCACGGTGGTGTGGTGGTTAGCGCTGTCGCCACGCACCTCCAGGCCTGGGGCTCAATTCCCCCCCTTGGGTCTGTGTGTGTGGAGTTTGCATGTTCTCCCTTCGCTTGGTGGGTTTTCTCTGGGTGCTCTGGTTTCCTCCCACAGTCCAAAGACATGTAGGTTAGGTTGATTGGTGTGTCCAAAATTGCCTGTTGTGTGTGTGCCCTGTGGTGGGTTGGTGTCCCCTGCCCTGCACCCTATGGGCTCCAGGTTTCCCTGCGACCCTCACCAGGAATAAGCGGTTCTGATGAATTGAACTGAACTGAGTATGCCTATATATATGTGGTTTTCTTCATTGGCTTCCTGTTAAATACAAGACTGATTTCAGAATTTTTATAATTAGATAAAAGGTTCTTACAGGCTGCTTATTTAATTAAACTAATGAATACTTTTACAGAATGTAAAAAGGCTCCTGTTTATTCTCCATATAGTGTATATTCAAATATCTCTTGATATTAAACCCAGTGAGGCATCTTATGGCCTTGATGGTCTCGGTATTTAAATCTTAAGTGAAGGCCTATTACTATTTTGGCCTGTTCATATGACATGCCATATCTCATTGTAATTATGGCCGCCTGGCACTGCTGTGCATGCCCAGGGGTTTTCTGTGTTTGTCCAGATACATCTCTACAGTTTGCCTTTCCACATGCAGTGATGGTGCCCAGGGAGAGCATCAACTGAACTGGATGCTGCATTAGCACCATGGATACAAGTGGAAGACCTGTCAACCAACCTACATCTTCAAATGTCAGATGGAGGTATTTATAAACAGCTTATGCTTTAAATTTATAATGACATACATACAGGTGTACTTCACTATATATTGGTATTTGTGTAGTGCTTATATTTTCTGTGACATGAAAAAGTTAGCAGGGTTCAGTTGAACAGCCAATTAACCCTGGGCACCTAGAGGTTTTGTCCTTTTTAAAAGATTTTTTTGTGTGTCATTGATGTCATCTGGCTTGATTTTTCTGTTTACTTGGGTTGGCATAACTATATCAATGTACAGTGCTACATTTTTGTTAAGTGTCTTGTAGCAACTGTATAAATTGTGCTATATTCAAATAAAAACAACTGAACTAAATTATTTAAAACAAGAGGTACAGTAACTGCATTTTTCTTCATACATTTAGATACTTTGTAGATGTGCTACAGTCACCATGTAATAAGCTGGAAACTCTTAAAAATAATTAATCCAAAATGAACTATCATAGTAATCCAGTGAACTAAAATCTAGGTCAAAGCTAAAACAAACTTTAAATAAAAGAAGATAATTGTTTTTTTTCTCAGCCTTCTCTTTGTTCTCTTAGTGAAAGATGTCATTGGGGGGGGGGGGGGGGGGGGGGGGGGGGGGGGGGGGGGGGGGGGGGGGGGGGGGGGGGGGGGGGGGGGGG
>JABJVR010037403.1:0-32840 GCA_025773905.1 Chitala chitala
CACTGAGACAAAGCGTAATCATCACCGAGCACTGTTATTTGGTATGGCTTCGGTGTCACTTTGGAATCCCGCCTTTTTTGACAACTGGTCTATGATATGGCAAAATAGTGCTTCCGTCTGTTTGAGTCGATCAGACAAGTATTCTTGGCCTTGGGCGGAGATCATGTTATGGTGACGTCATGGTCATCCCTGCAGTGTGTGGGATACAACCTGACTATACGATAGACAGTGAAATAGGCTCAAGTCAAACGTAACTTATCGCATCCAGGAGGGTGACATGACGATTGTGGCATTCACACAATATTTATGATCGGACCATACATGTACATGCGATTCGGAGGTCTGGTGCTGAGCTTTATTTAAATGCATGTGGTTTATAAACAAATCTGGCTGGATCACTATGATGCAAAGTCCGACTGTTCTCCCAGCAGCAAGCCCAGCTAAGGGTCTACCGGATATACTTGGAGTGCCAGCGCAACGTATGTATACTGTACATCTGTGTAGGCTGCAATTTAGGCGTGTTGTGATTTCTCTGGTTAGAAATGCTCTATGGAGCAAATGGATTTGAGTATCTGACTGTCGGATGACAACGCAGTGTGCACATAAATTAAAATTACTAATTATTTTCATTATAGTATCACGTGTATACTTTTATCAGCGGAGGTTACTAATATAACTCCATACTTTTTAATCTCTTCTTGTACCCATTATGGGCTAATGTGTGCTTAGACAAACTCGGACATGGAAACTGATAACGTCAGTTTTTAATGGCAATAACGGCATTATTTTATGCGTTAATTTATGTCCATGACTTGCTTCTTTTGATTACACGCAAGTTTGTAATTGGGTAAACCACACGTGTTTCTCTCAATTCAGACGATTTACCACTACTTTGCTCTTCATTCTTCATTACTTTGGTGAACTGGTATAAATTTAAATACAGTTACACACTTACACAAACCAGTAGTATAATATTTATTGTCCTGTATCTTTTATTTACTCTATCGTTATAATTTATGAGAGATGTCAAACCGCCTTGAATGTCATTATTATTTATCTTAATGCACCTTACGTAAATAATATTAAATCAATAAATACATAGTTACAAGTTATAAAATCGTATGGTTAAATACACGATTAAATGCATTGCCAGGCAGAAATTTCAACGACCAGTTGTTAGTTTTTGATGTAAAAGAAAGCTTGAAATAAACGCGCTTTTAACTTACACGTGGGGTGTATCAGACAAGAATTAAAGTAAAACTGTCGGTTTATCAATCAGTCGATTATTATGTCAAGTTTACAGCCTGAAACGTGTAATGTAAATATCAGTTTATAAAATAAACCACATATTTCATCATGTGTATCTCCTGCGACCCTGAACGAGATAATCGGATGTGTAGTGGAAGGGTTGATTATGTTTATCTGTTATAATACCTGGAGCTATTTGGTAAAGCAAAATTTACAGCAAACGTTGTATGAATATCTTTTGAATTGACCTTAACGCTTACCGTAGACGCTTGTGTAGTTTTTACAAATTGTCGGTATTTCACCTTCCAGTTTTAAATGGGGAAACAAACAAACGTAAGTAAACAAGGACAACGATAACTTTTAAACATGGCATAATATTACTATGACTGTGATGATGATGATACTCTGCTTAGAAAAATAAATATTCATGACAGAACTGACACTGAATAGCCTAAATGTTTTTAGTAAAAAATAAAGATCTTGTGTTGCTTCTATGTTAGCCTTGTGTAGCCTGTGTCTTTTCTAATATTTTGCATCGTTAAATATAAGTTAATTGGCGATATAATCAAAACAAATTATTATCGACAGTCTGTGCATACTTCAAAATAAGGGAGATGCTGACTGGCATGAAAACATATCCTTTATTTATTTTATTATTTTTTTCCAGAACAAGTGGGTTTAATTTGTATATAGTATTTCGTCTGTACATTTTGTACATCAAAGACCTGAAAATTTGTTTTTAAGTGTATTTTCAACCATGCTTCTTACCACGTGTGTAGCTTAAAGTGAGGTTCAGATGTAGTTTACATGGATATGTTTTTTTTTTTTTTTTTACACTTCACGGCCAGTCGAGGTAGCAGGGATCTGGAATTCTTGCACATATATATTCCGCACCTGGGACTTACAAGTATAAACTGAGTAGCACTTGTTACACCGCTATTTTTTATGTACAGTTTTTCAGGAAGCAAACCTCTGCTTCCCTGTTCTACAGCATTGAATCGTCGTGCGGTGACGTACAAGCCCGAATCTGTAGTTAAAACAATGACTCTTTTCCACCTGCGTTTACATCTCTCCCCAAACATAATTTTTATTAGAAATGTTATTAAACAACCTGCTAATTTTTTTATCCAGTGTTGACGTTTTCTATTTAAAATGTCGAATTAACACCACAACGACGTTGATTACATTGTCCTATTTTAATTAAACAATCGTGTGACAATTGAAGTTTGGAGATCGCTAAAAAATATTAGTAGGAACAATTCGGTGCTCCCACAATACTGGTAGTTACATGCCTCTACTGTCAATGACCAAGTCTTCCCCGTGTTTTGAGGTTTTGTTGGATCATATATACGCTTTCTCGACTCGAAAGTACAAGCTGTATTAAGTGAATTAGAGCTAAACACTATGACATGCAAATTAATGCCCAAAATGTTACATATGTATCCGAAAAGTTCTTACAATAAATTATTTACAGCAGCATTGTAAGTATGAAAAAATTAAAATTTTAGATATTCTACGGTTTCCATTAAAAAAAAACGGTTAAATCACGCCGTTCTCATTTAACAACAAACGGTTCTCTTCTTTTTCATATTTCGTACTGGCCAGCTAAAACGGATAAAATGGGATGGCTTTACCTATGTCATGTTAGTAAAACGCCTCCAATTTTTCTCTTTCCAGAAATCCCCCGGTGCACGGCCTGCGCTCAGCACATCTTAGATAAGTTTATCCTGAAAGTGCTGGATCGTCACTGGCACTCAAAGTGCCTCAGATGCGCCGACTGTCAAGCGCTGCTCGCGGACAAGTGCTTCTCGCGGGCAGGAAATGTGTACTGCAAAGAAGATTTTTTCAGGTAGTTGCTATTTTTGTTGCCAGTAATATTCATTTTGAAAAATTAAAATCAAAAAGACACGTTGAAAGATTTGATTACTTTTAAAATGTTAGTTTATTTTGTTACATTAATAAAACTTAATTTGCAAACTTTTCTTTGCAGCAGGTTATTTGAGTTCTTTTCAGGGACTGTTTTGGACTTGAGTGCCTTTTTCTTGTGTGTTTGTAGCTTATTTGTTCTAAAACTTTGATACAGATTGCTCACCTCAGTATCTTATCAAACATTTGTAATTGTTACTAAATTACATAAGCGCACTAGCAGTCCCTTTGTTTCACTGGTATTGACTTAAAAACGAACAAAGTCAATTTACATCAGTTGTATAATTCATGGAACCACATATAATTTTGTTGTTCACCTCAGGCACAAATCTTGTGGTAGTTCATTCATTGTTCAAATTGCTTCTACAATGTAGATTGTAAGGTGCTTGAGCTGAACATCTGGTTGCATGCTTACAGGCGCTTTGGCACAAAGTGTGCCTCGTGCCAGCAGGGCATCCCCCCAGCGCAGGCAGTGCGGAAAGCGCAGGACTTTGTGTACCACCTGGAGTGCTTCTCCTGCATCATGTGCTGTGGACTGCTGGCCACCGGTGATGAGTTTTACCTCATGGAGGATGGGCGGCTGGTGTGCAAGGAGGACTACCACTCCGCAAAGCAGAGTGGTATGAGAACAGCGAGATGCGGATTCACTGACCTTTCTTATGGGACCCATTTAGCTGAAGTCTTGGAGTAACCGAGAAGAGATGACACCTCTGGAAAGCACTTGTTGACCTGTCATCTGGGCCAAATGCACCTGTTGTTTTCTTACAGATTATTCTGAATCGAGTGCCAAGAGACCACGGACGACCATCACAGCCAAACAGCTGGAGACACTGAGGAACGTGTACAAGAGCTCACCAAAGCCGGCCCGGCACGTGCGGGAGCAGCTGTCCTCTGAAACAGGCCTAGACATGAGGGTGGTGCAGGTGTGACTACCCCCTGTTTTGTGTTGGCCAACATGACCTTGTTCCTGGAGTGCTCCAACCCTGCCCTCGTACATCCCCTACATCTACCTCTTTACTTGGACAGGTGTGGTTCCAGAACCGCCGTGCCAAGGAGAAGCGGCTGAAGAAAGATGCTGGACGGCAGCGCTGTGGCCAGGCCAAAAACGATAGCAAACGTAGCTGTGGCAGTACCAAGGGGGAGCATGAGAGCTCGGTGGAAGATGGAGGTGCTAGCGACAGTGACCTGAGTGTGAGAGGTGAGCACATTGTTCTCCTCTGAATCGGCATCAACAGGATAAATGCCAGGAAATCCACACGGTCTGTGAGTGTTCTGGCTTTTGTAAGCTTGAATTATTTGGTACTTGGGCCTATTGCTACATACTCTTTTCCAGCAGTGGGTGATTTGTATGTGAAACAATGTGTTACAAAACTGAACAGGAATTTGGATTTTGGAACAAAGTTCAAAACCTCATCAATTTAACCTGTTAAACAGTTGAATAAATAACAGATCGGTGAAAATTGTTTTTTCACTAACAGGACTAGTGCATGTGCTGACTAATGCACAATGTCCTCTTCTGCAGGGCGAAAAACCTCCCCAGCCCCTCTGTCCCTGTCCCATTGCAGGGCAGCATAACTATCCCTAAATCTTGAAATGGCAACATCACAGCCTCACTGTGCTGCACTGAATTTTTCTCTTTCTCATTCTCTCCAGAGGACCAGAACCTCTCAGACTTGACTCTATGTGGGGACATGATTGGCTCTGGAAACGGAAGCCTGTTGAATGTAGGATTTCCGCTGGACAGCGCTGGGCAAAAATATCCTGACCCACGAGCAGGCAGTCCCTATGGCAATCTGCATTCTCCCTTCTCCATTGCTTCTCCACCAAGCTCTGCCCCTCTGAGCAGCCTAAGTCTTTCTGAGCCACACAGCTGCCAGGGCCCTGTCGGTCAGGCTCTGCGAACCATGGCGGGCGGCCTGGTCTCCGACCTTTCAACAGGAAGCAGCACAGGGTACCTAGATTTTCCCACCAGCCCTGCCTCCTGGCAGGATGAAATGGACCAAACTCACTTTTGAATGTCTGACATGAAGAATTGATAACAACAAACAAGAGAAAAGCAACTTTTCCACATGGCTGCTTGGAGAGACTTATCATGTTCATTTGCTAACAAGCATTATTGAAAGGAATCTGGGGGTCTTCATTAGAACATAGAACTGTTAGCAAGAAGGAACCTTAAATACTACAGATCTTTTGAATGCAGAAATAGTGGCATCTCAGATGTGACTGAGGCCAGAGTAAAGGGCACAAAGAGCAGGCATGCTTTAAATAAACAGCAGATATAAAGACACATAGACCTCCCATTACATGACCATTATTTTTTAACATTTAGCTGATTTCTGCAGTCTTTCAAAAAGATGGATTTTAAAAATCTAGCTGGGTTTGTGTAAAAGGTTCTGGGCGTTCCACAACACTATTTACTAAAACAAAATGGTAGATAGCCTGGTGTGAATCTCTCAGTACTTTGAAAAACAATTATGTTAGAGACCCTTTCACTGGAAGAAATACCTAGTTATCCTTCACTTTTACATGTGTCAAAGTATTAAAAAATCAGCAGGTCCTAGTTTTTTTTGCAACATTTAGAACCAATTTACATCTAATTGGTGCTTTATCATTGTACTGGGAGTGGCTGTGCTACCCAGTATAATTTCCTGCAATATTTGTTGAAATGTAAAACCTTAACCAATGAAAAGCACATGGAAAATAATCAGAGGAAGTGGATTGGTAAAAATGTGGCTCCAGTACAGTTACTTGAATTTTAGAAAGAAATTAGGTGGGACAGAACAGAAGTAAATGAAGCTAAACAATGATGAAGGATTTCAACTCAAGGTCAAAAGATCAACAAGAAGGTCAAAGTGTAGTGCAAATTCTACAAGAAAGTTTACACATCAGGAAGCCCCATTTTCAAACTGCACTAAATACAATAAACTTCATTTTAAAAAGTTTAAACTTTAGTTCCTTTACTCAAAATTTGTGTTAATGTTTCATAGTTGCAACATCTTACAATTCCTTGTTTTACAAGTGTTCTTTATTGTGTGTCTGAAAACAAGATTTGGAAAAGACAGATTATTCATACACACCATCTGTGCAATGAGCCATGTTCAGCTAGATCATTCTTACAAAATAAAAACAATATGTTTTTTTTTCTACTGTAATGAACTAGCAGGTGTTGGCAGTGTATTTTTGAGAAAAATGTGTACGTACACAGCACATGCTTACATGCTCACATGATTCAAAAGTAGTTAAATCGAGGCCTGAGAAGAAACAAGATCCAGATGAAGTGAGTGTTGCAGCAGATCAGCTTCATATGGAAGAACATGTCACCCGTCTGCCAAAGGGTAGACCAGGCGACATGTTTACAGTCTCTGTCTCCTTAATTCCCTTCCTGCTGACGTACATAGAATGACATTCATTTGGATGGAGGTGCCATGCACTCAAAAAAAGGGGCATTTTGCTTAATGCTGCAAATATGGCTCCATTTAAGAGGTTGCCTTGAAAACTTGACACAGATCCATACCAGTGAATCTTTTTAATGGATATTCTGGACATCATGATGCATTTTCCAAAAAAGGTTTATACGTTTTAATAATTCTTCAAGTGGCATTTCCAAAGTGTATCTTGTGCTATTGCAGCATAGGTGGTTTGCATAAGCCTTCTTATCCATGAAAATGTAAATTGTGCAAAATTCTAAATTAGCAATTTTGAAATGTATTACAAAATAATTTTTCATAATTAATACATGAATAGGGAGGAAAAACATTGGGGAAAAACAATGACATTTTGTGACAATGTGGAATATTGTTCGTAGTATTCTTACAGGCGTCTGAAAAGATGTGTAGATGACAGTGAAAAACCATGTTCAAAGTGACTGTTTAAAAAATGGTTTTCCATGGTTGTCTGATACCATGAACATATAAACATGAACAGCTGCATTTTAAAATCAGTGTGGAGCTGTTTCTAGAAACCATCAAATAAACCAGCTTTCCTGCTTTAACAGAGGAGAGTACACAGAGGTTTCAGGTTTTAGGTCTCAGGACCAATGAGGGTAGAGGGCCTGGTTAATTCCAGATTGGAGGGCAGTGAAGATGGACGTTACATGGGACAGAGCCACTGAGAGACGTATGACAGATGTGTCCAGGTTCAGGGTGAGTAGAAGGAATGCCCTTTCATCAAGATAAAGGAATCATAATGGGATTTAGTGTTGCAGTGGAGTAGAAATGCTTAGAATAAACCCATGGTGCAGGGAATCTTTACAGAAAAGAGCAGGTGGAAGAGGAAGGAACACAGAGGCACAGGTGTATCCCAAAAAGTAAGCATGCTTATAATATTTCTCCTTCTACAATATTTTGAAATTTGTAACCATGCATTTGGAAAGAAATTCTGAACAAAAGGGATTATGATCTATTTCCATTGTTTGATCACAAATGCATGAGCTAATTTCCTTATGTAGCTGCAATTAAGAGGGATTAACCCTTTTCATCTACTGAAGGATTTAGGGGGTTGGGTGTCCTGTTCAGATGGACCTCTGTGAAATGAAATGGAATTGGAACCATACCATGTGCTTGCTGTTGGAAGGCTCTCTGGATACACCACAGATATGATAATGTGTCAGGCTGGGGGGGGGGGGGGGTTACCCTACAAAAGCAGCATTAACAACTTGGGAAGGCAATACAATGACAATTTAAACTGTCATTAGGCATACAGAAATGGTACTGCATTGAACTGTCATTGTCTCTATGTTACAAGTGTGTGCTGTCAGCATCTCTGTGGTACTGGTGTGTGCTGCTACCATCTCTATGGTAGTGGTGTGTGCTGCTACCATCTCAGTGGTAGTGGTGTGTGCTGTCACCATCTCTGTAGCACTGGCATATACTGCCACCACCTCTATAGTATTGGTGTGTGTTGTCACCATGTCTGTGGTACTGGCATATGCTGCCACCACTTCTATAGTACTGGTGTGTGCTGTCACCATCTCTGTGGTACTGGTGTGTGCTGTAACTCTATTGTACTGTTTTGCACACCCACCGTCATTATGGTACTGGTTTGCACTGACATCATCTTTATAGTCCATGTTGATTACCACAAATTACTCTTCCCTTGAAGACAAGGGAAATGTGTGCATTTTATAAATGAAGTTGCTTGCTTTCTCATTTTGATATAATTCCTTAGCAGTGTGTGGATGTATGGGGCAGAGTCGTTAGATCTTGCAGCTAATAGCACACTTTCTCCATCAGTGGGCTGAAGTCAGCAGGATAAATTTAATATAAACCTGTCAGCAAAAAAGCTATTAAGAAATGTCATGCATTATTATGGTCATTTCAGGTTTCAACAGCTTCAGTATAATCACATCTATTGAGTACTACAGATCTTTAATTGATTTCAACTATTTTCCCAATTTTTCAGTTACAGTCCAAACACATCTGCGTTTACTGTAAGATAGCAACTGATACATGGAACAGAAAAGCTCAGTGTGGACAATCACCTGAGTGTGAAGTACAGTTATGATGTCCCCTGGGTAATGCTTCTAACTGTACTCCCTGCCTTCGATGCAGAGACCTAACTAACCATGCATGTCATACATGTCTACACAGCAAAACTGGCAGTGTTAATTTAACACTGAGTCAGTGTGGACCCATGTACACACTCTCAGTAACAAATTATACACTGCCAACTGTGTATGTATCATTTTGTCTTAGTGGCAAATCAATGAGACATGGGGACAGAAAAATATTGATAAAATAAAAAAGATAAAATTGATTTGTACACAGAAAGGCACAAAAATGTCTCAGAAGGGTTTTTCCCTTTTATTTAAAATTTTCCCATAAGGCCCCTTAAGGATAAAATGAGAAAACATGAAAAGGGTGATGCCAAACCCTACCAAACCCATCCATATAAAAGCATGTTTCAGAGCACACCACACCACAGCTCCCTGGGGAGGAGCTCTTAGCCCCACCCACCCACACACACACACACACACACACACACACACACACACACACACACACACACAAATCCCAGATCAACTCAGCTGAGCCTGTTTAAACCACAATGACAATCCACTAGTCTGCTCAGCATGCTTTGCGTCTCATTACCTGAGAGGACAATGGGTTGGTGATGCATTACCATGGTAACAAAGCCAGAACTTCTACATCTAAGCTTCTGCATCTCATAGCCTGAGATTTTCAGTGTAATTGTAAAGCACTTCTGTTTATTGCTTCTAACCTGTAGCCAGAGTAGGTGACAGCAGACAGGTGACAGTCCCACTCTGCTGTCAGACAGAAGCCCTCAGATCATCTCCCACAGCGATCCCATTAGGTCCTCTCTGAAAGCCCAGGCAGCCTACAGTGGAAGTGCTCACAGTATTCCACAGTGGGATCCAATTGTTTCCTCTGAGGGCAGTCAGTGCAGGAGCAAATTAATTGGATTACCTTTGCTCCCAGGGGAATGAAATATCGATGCAGCGCTTCCTCCCCCTTACCCAAACCCACACTCCTTCACCCCAGGCCTGAGTCACTGAGACACAAATAGTTTCTGACTTTTCTGTCATCCTCTAAACCTTAACAAGCTGGCATATGAAATTGCAGTACATATTAGACAGTCCATATATATATATATATATATATATATATATATATATATATATATATTTCAATCAAATGCCTGTGTTGTGTTTTCTTATGTTTCATAAATGCAGGGTCATCATAAAACCTAAAACAGTTTAAATGGCCTTCACTGAGACGTTTCCTCAAAAATTTGAACATAGCCTAACATAATAACAAGATCGTAAAATAACATCTAACAGAATAGGTTTCATGGAGTCCAAAATCTCTATCAGCATCCCTGCATAAGTGGCACAGTTGTAATTGTTTCCTTAAGGTTTCCTCATTCATTTTTTTGCAAATCAACAAAAAAGAAAGACGTGACACAGATGATGGATAAACAGTGCAGAGTCGGTGCTCCAGAAAGATAAGAACACAAGTATTTGTTTGTGGTCAGACTGTGTGGGATGATACATTTAAACTGTCATTGCTATGAGATGGCAGTGACAGATGTTTCTAAAAATGGCAGAAGGTCTCATAAATACGTGCTAGAATAATTAAAGATTGAGGACTGAGGATAAGCTTCTTGTGCTAATCTGATCACCCAGTCCTTGCAAACCAACGTAAACCCATTCTACATGGCTTTCAGTGTTTTTTTTACAGTATATCTACAACAGCACCAATAGCGTAGAGAACAGCTACTGATACAGTATAACATCCTGAAGGCAATCATAACAAACAATATCGACCACAGTCTCACAGTGCAACCATGTCCACAGATGAGAAAATTTGAATGTTAACACAGTATACAAAAAAGCAATGGAAACATTTAATACATTTAATATTTTCAAGGTTAATGGTCCAACAGCTTGGTGTGATTCCATCCTGCTTTGTCCTTCACCTTGTTTACATCTCTGTTCTACCTTTCTCACTTTGTCTGAGCACACTGAAAAAGGCAGAGGAACGCACAGTGTTATTATAATAAAATAAATGCTGCTGCTCACAATTTTTACTGCATGTTCAACAATGACACCAAGACAGTATTTAAGCCTCCGGTGCCAGGCATCTGACATACTGAAGGGGAAATCGATACTTCTCTGTGGTTGTCATAGGCAGATGCTGTTTTGATAAGCAGGTAACATTAATCAGTGTTCACATAAACTACAGCATAAAGAGACACTGGACAGGGTCTGTTCCCAATTGTAATTGGCATCACAGGGCATGCAGCAGAAGCCATTAGCGTCAGTCTCTTACAAAAAAAAAAAAAAAAACTGGAAGTAGCGGATCCCATTCCATGACTGTAGCAAGTGGCCCTAACTTTGGCATTGCCTTATTAAATGTTGTCATTACCATTCCATAATACTCAATATGCTTTGTTGGAACTGTTTGTGAAATGAACAATTTTCAATGAACAATTAAATGTAGCATTCAGTCCAAGCTACAGCTTGGTCCTCCAGGCTGGAGGCTGGTCACACCAGCTGGTTAAATTGGGATTTGAACCAGGAGACTTTCACATCACAGCCTGATATTCTACCCATTGATCCACCTGGCCACTTCAAGGTGCAATACTTATTCAACGTTCCTTTATGCAAAACCCAGTTGACTTAGACAGCAGTCTTTCCCTGCAGTTTTCTTCCAGCAGTGTTGTCTATCACCTTTAGTGCACTAGTGCATCTCCCCAGTGCAGGTACTCAATGTGAAATGATGGAAAGAATAGAAGTTAAAAGGCTGAGAGCACAAAGGAGAGTCTAATCAAATTTCTGTCACCTTCCCCTGCCTTGGGTGTTAACCTAACAAATCGAAATAGGCAACCTCTTGGTTGAAATAAGCACTCGTCAGGATGCCCTTGAATCAGTCACCTTGCACCCTCTCCCCCATTCATTATAACACCACGTGTCTGTCATATCTACACATGTTTTAAGAAGTGTACTATTGTGTAAAAAGACAAATAAGGTGGTTCACTAGGAGTACGTCTACTAACATGCACTAAATGCAGTATCAGTCTTTGTGCCCCATCCCATTTCAGTTAATAATTGTCTCCAGGACTGATCTGACTGTTGAATAAAAATAGTTGAGAAAGTGCAGTATGCATGCCCTGACCGTATGGCAACTGTCTCAAAAACACAACTGACTTAAAATCTAGGGCAGTCATCATATACAGGCTTGAAGAAGAGGTGGACCCAGTGTGTCAGAAACCCTACCAGCCCTGGTGGACTGATGTGAATTTGTCTTCCAGTCATAACCTTCTGACTTAGTTTGAAGTCTCCCAAATGGAACATGTTAACAGGTCACAGCTCACTGCTGACAATCTGGTATATTTTATATTCTGAGCTTTTCTTTCAGCACAGCTGAAAGTTGTCTAATTATTGAAGTAATAAAACACAGATACAATAAAATAGTTTAGATTAAATCAAATCTCACAAGACTAAAACCGTATACGTTGTTATTTAAATAGTCTGATGCCTGCTCTCAAAAGTGTGTGGCAGTCAATACAGACAGCCTGCCTGACATTTTTCTGTCACCTGTATTTTCCATGGCACAAAGGATTCTGCCAGTTCTGTGACAACAGAGGGAGTCTCTGAATGGCATGGACATCATGCTGCTCATTCCTGTACCTGCCATGTGCCCACTGCCATCTGGCTTTCAGCCACACACCAGCCTTCTGTTGTGTAAAGACTTTGACCTCAATTAAGATATAAATTTCAATCCAATGCTGCACAAGGGCCTCTGTCTGCTATTGTGGAAGACGGCAGCAGATTAATTAGAATTACCAGAGCTCAGAGATGCCCTCCATTACTGCTAGATTGTGCCTTTTTGATAAAAACTCTTGGCCCAATGAGGGCGAGAAATGGTTCTCAAAATTCACCGTCCAGTCACAGGACAAGCTTTTCTGTGTCAGGGCTGGCTCTGTGCTACTCTGAAAAGGGCTGTTGTTCGTTTTTTCATGGGTTAGGAAATGAAAGGCACCTTTTTGTTAATGCATGAAAACACACTTTCTAAATGTCCATCATAACTTTCCAATCAGAATACAGATTTGAGGTATTGGGCCAAGTGCAGCAGAATTTCTAGTAAGAAGGGTAGTAAGTGTCTGACAGAATTTTCAGTACTTGGACATTTGTGAACAAACATAAAGGAAGAATTTTAAAGGTCCAAATCTGAAGGTCAAACACCCAGCATGATCGGTGGCAAGCAAATGACTTTTATTAAACTTGCTTGTGCAGGCAATGTACATTCAAATATAAGGCAGTCTGAGACAAAATACATTCAAGCCTAGTTGGAAAAAATGCCATAGTTTGACTACAATCAATTGTTTAAACCAAAGCAACTCTATCTTTAAAACAACATACATTCAAGTGTCAGAAAGATTCAAAATATGTTCCAATCTATTGCAAAAGAAATGGCACTGTTCACCTGTAAATTGTTGCTTACATTTTCTGAGATATCAAAAGGTTGTAAACAGTGAAAACTGAGAAGATGAAGTCATCAGAGATCTGCTACAGGGTGACTGATGGCTCAAGATTAATGACTGCCCTCTGTTGGAGAAAAGCAGTGCAATCAGAATTTCTATAGGCCAAGCAGAGTGTAATGTAACGCTAAGATGTTATGTTAAGGTGTTTTTTATGTTCTAATTTTTAAGGGCCCCTGGAATCATTGTAGGTTTCCACCCCTCTAGAACACCTCTGATATAATGTAAAGCGTTTGATTACAACTGCTCTATTCTTCTCCCAGTATCATTTTAACTGTTTTCATATGACCTCTGTACACTGGGTAAGTATATTCTTAAATCAATTTAGTTTACTTTATAATACTGCATGCCAGTAATTTGGAGACATAAAAAACCAAAACAGAAGACTCATCAAAAGTCCACTGTGATCACTGAATTTATTGTCTCTATTGTTAGAGATCACTTAGCTGCAGTTTGAGAAACCTCACACAGACACCTAAATAGTCTGTCGACACCCCAGCAGTTGCCTCCATGTCTTTAATGGCTAGCTCTGATCAGCTACTTTTTTTCAGATATCTCTACTATGTGTTACAAAAAAACACCGACTGTGTATTTGTTACAGATCACAGAGAATGGGTAAGAAATAAACTTAAATTGTGACAATTTAAATATATATCTTTGTTCATTCTGTTTGTTTACAACCAAGTTGCCATGGGAACAATTGATGTTCATGCAATAAACTCTCATAGTGTTTAAAATGGTATGGTTAATGGTCAAAAACTCAAGTGTTTGATATTTTTAGGTAGCTCAACTCAGAACAAGTGACAATATTAAAAGGATATTTACAATAGTGCATGCCTGTCACCCTTATATGTTTATTTCTGCGCCTGAAATGATGCACTGCAAGCTGTATATGTATAATATCGATGTTGTTACTTTGAAAAGATGTTAAATTTGAAAACATAATAATGTATCATTTGTGTAACAGAAAATACTAAATGTAAATGAAAGTTTGTGTATTTGCCATTTATATATTCACTTCTTTGTTCAGACCAATTGTAATTCACAAAATTATTTTCATATCCTTATATACAAAGAGTCCTTTACCATCCAGCAAGACATTCGACTCCCGTATGTTGTTTGAGATTGTCACGCCCTGCTTGCTATGGTCCCTTCGTCCACTAGGTGTCACTGTTCCTTGCTGTCTTGTCATGTTCTCTGTGTCCAATCGGTGTCAGGGTTCCTTCCCTACGTACCCCCGTGTTCCATGTTAAGTGTATTAGTAGTCGCCAGTGTTGTCACGTTTAGGTCCCTGTTTAAGTTCCCTCTTTGTTTCAATGTGTTGCCAGTTATTGTATGTCAGTGTGTGTGTGTGTGTGTGTGTGTGTTCGTTCTAGATCCCTTGGCTTTATGATTGTATGTATTCATGCAAGTAGCCATTGTTTGAGATAGGTCCTTTGTCATTGTATGTTACCTGTTATTCTGCATTGTTTGTCCTAAAGTTTATGTACCTTTACCCTGTTTTGCCATTAAACCCTTGCCTCTGTGCTTGCGTTCCCTGGAATGTTACAGAGATGATGTCCAAGACCCAAGATCAAGTAAAAGAAATTAAATGAAACACTATCATTTAGCCAACAACTGCATGTACAAATTGAGACAACATCGTAATCTCATGTGACACAGTTTCTGTATGCATCTGTGCACGTCACACTAGGTGACAAAGATGATGTATTGTGCATGACTTATTATCTCATCAAAGTTATACGGACAATATTTAATCATTTAACTATTGTTAAACCTTTAATCTATGGTGAACAATATAACAGGAGATGAAGGTACAGGATGCCAAAATTGTAGAAGAAAATTTACAGGCCAGTTATTGCAATTTATAACTAACCACAACACCATTCTTGTACAGGAAACAGCATTAATGAAAAGAGCAAAGACTAAGAAGTCAAGGTATACCCACTGCTATCAGCAATTCATTCACATAAATAAGGCTTTGATTGTAAATGTATATAAACACGAGTATTTGCTGCCATTCACATTCACTTCCATTTTGTCTCACGTTTTTAATTTCATTAATTGTTTCCTTTTTAGATAGTTTATTCAGTTTGTGTAACATTTACAGAATGTTTTGTTTTCTAGGACCCGCAGCTGCTTTTCATTTCTGTGGTTGCGCCTAAGGAGACGGAGATGTCAATCAACTAAAGTATTTATAAAATAAGTGACAGTTACAGGTAGAGTTAATATTTAAATCCACACTTTTACCAAATAACGGAGTACAAAACGCACATATTAATAGCCTAACGAAAGACTTGCAGATTTGTGTAAATCCGGGATACCTGCAAAAATGTATTCGAAAGTAGTATTGTTTAAATAAATACCCCCTATAATGAAAGTAAAATTCAACTGTAATCCTTGATATATGTGGTATCTAACACAATCTATAATAAATAGTCTGTAGATGAAATACTTGAAATACATTCAATAATAAGCAAAATGCTGTCTGAATAATGATCTTCGGAATAATAATCAAATGGAATTACGTCCGGGGTAATTGTAAGATACTTAAAACCTGTAAAAAAGTATTCTTTCTTACACTTATGTGTCCTTCTTTGCCTTTCCAAAATTTAGTGATATGCATTCATGAACGGTTTATAAACTTTTCTTGTAATAGCGACTCATAACCTCAAGTCAGCTGTTTCTTGGGATCAATCAGAAACGGCTTTTGTGAAGCAGAATGCATGTTGTTTCACTTCATCCACTCCTAAAACGATTTAAAAATGAATGAATATATTCTTAAAAAATGTTGCAACACAATAAATGGTTACACCAGGTGGCAGCCTTTCCAAAGCATTATCTCGTTTACCGTTTTCCTGTTTTTTCGGTGATTACGTGCAAGGTATTAAACAAGTGTACATTAAAAATATTATACTACATAGACAGGAATACATAATGTAAACTAAAATCTTAGTAGCGTATACATAAAGTATAAATTACTTACACGGTTACCTATATAACTATAAAAGAAAAATTAATTAAAACTCCTGTAAACAGGTACCAATCGATATAAATTCAACATATAAAGTGGTAAAGCGAGCTTTGCTGCGTACCGTCAAAGCTGACTAAGACAAATACTAGAGCTGCAGAAAAACACAGGATCACGTCTCCTCTACCCAGCGTTATTCTCCAGAGGTGGGCAGAAATTGCTCCGCTGAGGCTCCGATACGAGAAAATCTACCGTACTCTTTCGGTCAGGGTCTTCGACAGTGACACTGCTGCTATTGTTTCAAGTGAAGTTCTGGGAATGGCGTTACTACAGTGTACAGGTGTGTCAGGACAAACATTGGCGCGTTTTATGCAGAACACACCTTTGCGAAGATATATGTGGAAATATCCTGCGAACGAATTACAATTTTTAAACCGAATCAGAAATTCTTAGGCTAAATTCTACTAACACAATAGTTTTGTTTTGTTTTTTTCCACAGACTTTGAAGGTAATTATGTTTGAATGTTATTGTTACATATATACGTTATATATACAAACAAATCATTCATGTATTTGTATTGAAATACTTCGGTTAGGTGCAGATTTACATTTTATTATTTCATTGACACGCAAAAAATTATGTAATTAAATTTAAAAAATATATGTATGCAAAAAGACAAAGTACAAAAAATGAGATAAATTATCGGTCACTTTATTTCCTATTTATTGGTTAATTTGTTTAATTTGTTGTTATCTTGACAGAGCATTAACAATCAGGCAGACTGTCTATAAGGTCAAACATTTTAAAATCACCTTTGCAAAAACATACAACTAATACTGTAATTGACATACAGAATTACGGTGTTTACATGTAATTTAATCATTAACACAGAACGGCTGGAAATTAAAAAAAAAACTGTGCAAAAAACCTCAGTCATTTGGACCAGTAAACTGTCACAGACTGTACCACATTAAACAACACAGTTCAAAGGTATAAAAATAATGCAAAGCTAATATAACATGCCTGTATACATGTACATGCGATACGGATCCATTATAATCAGTGCCACGTTTTGTTCCTGTCAAAATTATAACAATATAGTCGTACTTCGCTGGAAAGGACAACGTCAACTTGTTTTGTTAAAGCGCTTTGAGGTACCTAGTTGTAAAAGGCGCTATATCAAAATAATGAACTGAATCGTAAATTGCACCGAAAGCAGGTAACATTATTACCATTTGCTTAAAGCAAGCCCGTGGCTAACCAATGAAAGCCTTGGCGCACCACGTGGTATCGCTCGACCACGTGACCACGCCGTTCTCTGACTGTGATGGCGGATAGACATTCGCCCAGAGCGAGGCAGAGGGAGCTGGGGGAAAGTCATCTCGAGAAACGGTCGTCGGTTGCCGTTACGGTGCCTCGTTTCGTCCGGAGAGGGAGACACCGCCTGTAAATATGCTGTGACCGTAGTCATTCTTACAAGTAAATAATATGTGGGACAAGGAAGCATCGGAGCACAATCAGCTGGACGGGGCAGACAAAGATAGCGCGGATTCAGATATCTGCTTCTTATAGCTAGCTAACTTATTATTCAGCCCAATCTGGCTACCTCTTAGTTAGCTTTATCAAATCCAGCTAAATAATAGGCAGACAGCCAACGTGAACGGGAAACATCCCCGTCAACGCGGGGAAGAAAGCCGTACACAATGAAATTCACGGAGCACCTTTCAGCGCACATTACTCCAGAATGGAGGAAACAATATATACAATACGAGGTGAGTTTGCGGAGCTCGGTGTTGTCATTAATACAAAGGAGCTGATGTAGGCCTGCGGCTGGCGCGAGAGCTATGGCAATAATGGTGTACGGAGTCGACATGCTGTTTTTGTGTGCCGATTAATAAGAGCGGCCGCCTTGTCAAAAATTCGCGCTGGCGCAGCGCCGGTTGAACGGCGTCCTGGCTGTGCGTAACAGTGACAGTCACCTCAGCCGCTCGGAAATGTGTGTCCTTCCCACTTAGTTCTGTGTGTAAGAGGACTCCTGAGGCGTGCGTCGCTGGGACGGAAGGTAACGATGTTGTTTACGATGGCCGGACTCTCTGCTCTGTCCCCGCGCATTGACCACGAGAGCGGAACTTTTGGAACTGGCGCAGTGTTAGTGAAAAGTGACGCACCTTTGGTGAGACCGCTGCTGTAAGTGATGTCGAGGCGAAAAAGACAGCTGCCTGAATCGGCAACGAAGGGGATTTAAAGGGGATGCCAACATCAGCTCCCATTCATATACCGGGGTGTCATCAGTTCAAAGCACATTTTGGTAATGGTGAACATAATGTAACCTGTTTGTTTTCGCCCATTGGGAAATCGTGCTTCGCTAGCTGACTTGTCTAAAAATAAGCTTGGTTTTAAAAAAACCCCATATTGTCCTTCCGTTCAGACTGAAACGTCGCTCATTTGTCACGTATACAGACTAGTTTTACTAAACACAGAAAACAGTGTGCATTTTACTGCTGTTGGTTTGAATTTCTTTGTCCATTCAACTTTATATGCTGCTTTAACAAGTGTCGGAAGTGAAGACTTGTTACCTCGTTCTCCCAGTTTATTATCCTGATTTATGTTCTGTTATCTGCCATGTTTTACCCTATTATGTGACAAGCGCTGCAAATAATGCACTACTTATAAAGCTAAAAAGCAGGCAGTGTTTCATGATTTATTTCAAATTGAAGGTTCACAATAAGGCAACACACCTGTCAGGTGAAACACTTTACGTTTATGTATAACGTGTATTTTACCTAAATCCACGAATAACACGTGGGGAAATAATGGACATGGTTTATATTTTAAAAAGTTGCATTCTCTGTATTTTACTGATCATTTGTTCTGTGCCACAACCTTACACTGCTTAAGTAATTGAACATTGTTACACTCATATCTTCTTAAATTCACCTTTTTACCTGTCTGCATACCATCTACACTGATGAATCCTGTCATTTTTCCCTTTCTTTTGAAAATACAGTACTGACTATTCTGACATTTCAAACCAATTTTCTCTGCTGAACATTGCTGAAATAAAATAATTATTCATGCTATAGAGACAGTTGCGTTTTTTAAAATACCCCCCCCCCCCACATTTAATAATTTGATTTATTGTTCTTGATACAAAGAAATGGCAAGTACAAAAGATTCTGCTACTCTTGTCTTGACTTTTGAATAGTCTTTTTCTCTTATCAGTTTAAACCTTTCAGTCCCTGTTGTTTTTGACTTTTTATGTTTAGTACGTTACGTGTGTTTGTAATAAATTGTGTATAATTGAATCGCTGCAAATTAGGTTGTATAAGGAAGATAAACAGGGGTTGGGGTCAGAATAGACAGGGTAGTACATATTTGGCTCCTGAAAGCTTAGTGGTCTGCCCTTAATAAAATTTTATTACGCCAGCACATGCTAATTGATTTCTGCTAAGGACTTCTCTTCGACTGCCCGTTCACTATTTGTCTTGTGTGTGTGCGCCTGAGCGTGCATGTGTGCGAATGCGTGCGTGCACACTCGTAGTGGTAGTGAGTGAGCTTTTGTCAATAGGTTTGGTGTTTTTATTTTCTCTTTGTAGAGGGGAGCCTGTAATTTGTCAAGGATCCACAGCCAATGGGGTGAGAATACTGTTTTCACTGGTCTTCTGACGTTGGTGTGAGACACTAGATCCCTCAACATTTAAAGACATCAGGGCACTAGAAAAACAATCATTTAAATCTCAAGCGAAGATATGTTTTGAAATGACAGGCACAAATTAATAGTTGCTCAGATAGGCGTTACACTCTTATGTGTACAATATACTCTTTGTATTCTAAATTTTTTGTCCTTTAAATGAGGAATAGGAGCTTGAGTTTGCAGAGTCTGTGAGGAGCTTCAGATTACTTCTTTACTGCTCTTTTGTGCTTCAGGCTGAAGTGAGCCTTTTGCCTGCTGGTTCTGAGCCCTTGCATTCTGTTTATAGGCATGTCTTGGTGACGGACTGTAGTGACAGAGCGCCAGGTGATTTTTGTCAGCCTCTGTCAGTGGGCTCAGATGGCTTTGTCAATGGCTGTGACACCGTCAGTTAGTTTTGTTGCTGTTCTTCTGTGGGATGGCAGGTGCAGAGTGCTTTCCGTCCACCTTCACATATTAGCTATATAGGCTTGGGCTGATAATATGGACAATACTGTTATTTATTTATTATTTTTTTAGCTCATTTTTACTTGGATAGGCTCCAAGAGTAAGACTGAAATATGGGTCTAATTTAGTTTTTTAGTGTAAAATGCTAAATAGTTCCAGTCGTTGCCCAATCTGCTTACTTTTCATTTGGTGCTTGTCCATTTACTCTTGTAGAATGGGGTTCAGGATAACTGGACATACATTTCCAAAACAGCAGCTGCTGTCTTGTTACTGGAATACTCCAGCTGATTAGCTGTAGGTATACTTGTCACATTGTAGCTGATTGGCTGTAATCACACTGCCTGGTAAGTTCCCTTTGGAGAACTGTAGACACAGACCTGTGATTATTAGCTGCTATGAGGCCATGCTGTGTGCTCATCCTCCATGCCAGCTTGCTGCATGTGAGTGAAGTAAGCGTGGACACGTGTGGTTCAAGCACCGTGGCTCACAAAGAAGGCATCTATGTTCACGCCGACCTTACACTCCGGTTATCACTTTTCTCCTTATTTACAGTTAGTGTTTCCCTTTCAACCTACCGTCTTTGTTTTAAATTATTTTGAGAGGTGTCTCCAGGTGTCTTTGTCATGGAGCCAATGGGATGGAAAGTGAGAATAAAATTCTCAAGTGGGATGTTTCTGTGATAGTCGCTAGGTTTTGGCAGAAGCACAGAGACATTGCATCAATAGCTAGGTGTGCTGTCCAGACGTTCCAGGACTGACGACGGACTTGTTTGCTTTACAGTTAAACCTCTTGGATTACAGGCATTTCATCTGTGTTCATAAACACTGGTAGATTGTAGTGACTTCTGTGGAGACCGTACCTTTGTATAGCCTGTGAAGCTCAGGTGATCGGGTGACCATTTATGCATGATTATAGCAGCAAAGCCACATTCTTAGTCACTGCCTGTTATGCGTGACTCAGTCATCCCTGTGGACGTCCTAGGGCTTTCTTAACTCAGGATACTGCACAGGTGTATAACCACTAATCTAGCTGTCAGCCAGCTTTTGGCTAGCATGGACTGCTAATGAAATTGGCAGAACTTTTTTTTCTTTTTTCTTTCCCCTTTTCTGTACATTGTGAAATGACAGTGCAAGATATGCTAAACACAGTGTGAAAGGCAGCTCAGATTATTCTAGAATGGCAATAACAATCTGTTTGGTTGTATGAGGCGTCCCTGGAGTTCTGGTCACATTCTGAATGGGCTTCCTCCCCTTGTTTTGAAATCGTGTACGGAGTGTCAGGATCTTGTGAAGGGATGAGAAGTATGATGTTGGTCAGTTTGGGAAGTGGTTGGTCATGTGGGGCAAACACAAACGGCAAATGGAACGCTGGAGAGGCACATGAGGGCGGACACCCATTTGGGCGGAAGAATAAGGCTTTTGTGCGGATTCCCTCGCCGATCCGCTACCTCAGTCGTTTGTGCGTTGGAATGTGGGCGAGCTTTTTGATTTGCCAGAGAGAAGAACACATTTGTTAAAAGCAGAGTCGCACCGAGGAGCGAGAGGGGATTGAGTTTGTTTTTGTCGCGGTTTCCAGTGCGAGGAGAGCAAAATGGGCCTGTTGGTAAAAGGAAGTCAGCGTGGAGCTGTCACGCTCTGTTTACCTTGCTCAGCCTCTGCTATATGAGCGGGCTCCCGCTGGCCAGGGTGTCAGAGTGCTGTGAGAAAGGGCCCAAAGGTGTTCCGTAATGGCTGTCCCGCAGCCAGACCTCTCCCTGCAGCCTTGTTTTGGAAACACGAGCCTGGGAACAAACGTGGGCCTGGCTCTGTGAAGTCGTGCACATGTGTTCGTGCGCGCATGCACTGGAGAGCCTTGTGTGCAGTAAATATTAGCTTTGTGTTTTCGTGGCATTAAAACGTGAGCTAAAGCACGTTTAGGTGATGTAGGTGTTGTTCCGTGGGGTTGGGTTTTTTGTCGTCTTGTATCTTATGATTAATTTCCAGGAAGAGGTCAGAGTCTCAGCTGTTTGTTGTTTCAGGCAGATGACGCCTTGTTTTTTTTTTATGCATTTGGTTCACTAGAATGATGCAAGGTTAGTACCGTTACGGATGAAAAAAACATGAGAAAGTACAACGTAAACAAAAAACCGGCACTAACTGTAGATGCAGATATCTAGTTTGAGGATTTGTTCACTTAGATGTTGGCTTTTGTGGTGTTTAACATTTTCTTTGGAAAGATACTGTTCTTCAAGGTTTACTGATTAGATTTTTCTGGAGATTTTTCCCCAAAGACATCCTAAGTGATTATTAAGCAGGTTAGTCAGATGTAGGCTGAGGAGTGTCAGGGTATTTGCTGACTCGAATCGGGACTAGCTGTATGTGTTGGGTTTGGAAATGTTGGTCATGCAGTGCATTATTCTGCGTGATCTCTGCAGCAAAATACTGTTTGTATGCTCTGTCTGTTACCAAGCAAGTTTGCTGGGTTTACTGTAACAAATGTGATTTGATTTACACTACCATGCTTCTCCCAGTTAAGCTTTGCATTCAGCCAGTTCGGCCACGGGCTGTTACATAACGCATTCACGTAGCAGTAATGCAAACCTGCAGATATAGAAGGCAGTTACAGTTACAGTATGTCGGAAATGTGATTATGTATGGGGGTGATGCATGCTTTTTCTCTGAGATGGGAGAGGGGAACGAGACAGCATTTTCTTCAAGTTACCCCCCCACTCTACTTTTCTTGCCTTATTTAATTACTGTTCTGGGTAGTTCTGCATTGCATCAATGTACCCTACTAATGTAGTAAATGCAACTGATTTCTCAAGAAATCCCTTTTTCCTTTTGGCATTGTGTGTGTTTGTGTGGTGGTTACAGGGCAGGTGTGGGGTTCTGCTGTTCCCTGTGTACTGAGCTGCCTGTCAGTTGTGTTGCGTTAGTGACTTTTTGTTGCATTGACCTTGGGACTGAATGCATAACGAGGACGAACACACGCTTATGCAGACACACGCTTCTTGCAGAGTCCCTTGGTGTCTCGGCCATTATTGTCAAGAACGAGCAGGCTCATCTGACTGGATGTGCCACCTTTGGCCAAAATTGATTGTTCCACAGAACAGAAAAGTGTTTTGAAATGAGGCAAATGTCAGTAACTTTTGAGAAAACTGAGTGTAAATAAAATGCTTTGCCTTTATGATGTTTGTAATAACGGTTATTTAAGAATTTATGCTACTGTTTGCTTGCTTTCATTTGAGTAAATATTTCAGAAATGGCTGTGCTTGTAAAATTAAGCTCCTGTGTTTTTTAATGACTCTTTAAATGCCTTCAGATTATTTTACTGAATACTTCAGCATTAGAATAGATTTTTTTTTCCATTTGAGTGCTGAAATGAAAGTAGAATTAAATGATGTATTTTGGTAGAATTTTGCACCATTATGATGCCTGGGTTTTTTTTTTTTTACCGCTGCATCTAACTGGTAGCAGGAACTGATAATATTTGTGGTTGTGGATGATTTTTTTTTCTTCCCCTTTTAACCTTCTGTCCAGTCTCCTCCTTTAAAAAGGGTGATTTGATTCCTTCAGTTACTGTAGGTAGTGCCAGTGTAAGATAACGATGCCTCGCCTGTTAGTCTGTGAGTCTGTCTCAGTGAGAGTTTGATGGAGTGTAAGGTAACGCTATTCCCTTCTCCCCTCTGCAGGCCTTCAAAGACATGCTTTATGCTGCACAGGACCAGGCGCCATCTGTTGAAGGTAAGGATTGTGTTCAAGCTGGTGCTGGTGCGGGCAGGGCAGAAGGGGGATCACAGGCCATGCTCA
Source organism: Chitala chitala (assembly GCA_025773905.1). Classification (NCBI taxonomy): domain Eukaryota; kingdom Metazoa; phylum Chordata; class Actinopteri; order Osteoglossiformes; family Notopteridae; genus Chitala; species Chitala chitala. The sequence continues at coordinate 24,075 of JABJVR010037403.1, forward strand.
GGCCAGTAGGGGACAGAGGGCGAGTCGTGGGCTGTGCTCAAGCCGGTGAGGGACAGAGGGCGGGTCGTGGGCTGTGCTCAGGCTGGTGAGGGACAGAGGGTTGGTTGTGGGCTGTGCTCAGGCCGGTTGGGGACAGAGGCCAGGTCGCGGGCTGTGCTCAGGCCGGTTGGGGACAGAGGCCATGTCACGGGCCGTGCTCAGGCCGGTTGGGGACAGAGGGCGGGTCATGGGTCGTGCTCAGGTAGGTGGGGGACAGAGGGCGGGCCGGGCACAGGCTGGGGGGGACAGAGGGCGGGTCGTGGGCCGTGGGCCATGCTCAGGCCAGTGGGGGACAGAGGCCGGGTCGCGGGTCATGCTCAGGCCAGTGGGGGACAGAGGCCGGGTCGCGGGCCGTGCTCAGGCCGGTTGGGAACAGAGACCGGGTCGTGGGTCGTGGGCCGTGCTCAGGCCGGTTGGGGACAGAGGCCGGGTCGCGGGCCGTGCTCAGGCCGGTGGGGGACAGAGGGTGGGTCACGGGCCGTGCTAAGGCTGGTGAGGGACAGAGGGCGGGTCGCGGGCCGTGCTCAGGCCAGTGGGGGAAGAGGGCGGGTCACGGGCCGTGCTCAGGCTGGTGGGGGCACGGCAGAGGGTAAGTTACAAGCCTTTGTCAGACATATGGGCAAGGCTGGTGTGGGCAGAGGATGGGTCACGGGCAGTGCTCAGCCTTCACTCTCAGGATCTGATGATCCTTTCCTGCTCTTCTTGAGACATACACAGGTGCGGTTTTATGTTGCCTTTTATTTTTACAGGTAAGCAGGATGTGAAATGTGTACAGCTGAAAGCTTGGCAAGAAGAAGGGGTTTTTTCAGGAACACAACAAGCTGTCAGACAGACAAAATATGGTGCTGATAAATGATGTGCTAGTGATCTTAGGTTTTTAGGGTTGTCTTTCACATTGTAAGCATTTGACTTAAGTGTTTTTGATAGTAAATTATACGATTTGTTACAGACCTGTTACTGTGAGTTTTGTTGGTGTAGGACGAAAAGAAGGGTTGTTGTCTTCATTAGATCAAATCAAAACTCCATAAGTGGGCAAATCAATAAAGGGGGGCAGTTGACATGATAGCACAGCTTTATAAGGGTTTTGTGAGTCTTCTGGGCTATTCTCAGACATTATCTGGGCAGTTTCTTGTTCCTCTGGGAATACAGGAAGAGTCTGACAGAAGAGTCACTTGTCTGTTTCTCTCCCCATGTCTCCATCACAGTGTCTCTGGTCATCAGAGAGGGCATCTTCAGATGTGAGTCCAGTGAACCAACGAATTGGCTGATGTAGAGGAAAACAAATCTTTAAGAAGGGCATAAAGTGGCTGACAAAGTGTCTCTGTGAGGTTTTTGAGTTTGGTTGTATTTTGGCAGTAAAATGTATCCGTTGACAACAGACCAAGAGACCAGGGCTCTGTGTCAGTGGGCCTGTTAGGTTTACGATGCTAAATCATTGGGGTTGAGCAGTGGTATAAAGCAGACTCCAGAGTGGCGTCCATTGTCCCCCCCCCAGGTCTCGTCAGCAGCTGGCACGCTGAGAATCGGGGAAGCCTGTGTTTAAGGCAGCGTGCAGACTTCCCATCACACTCCGTCCAGCGCCATAATCACTGTAAATGTCTCCTTCACTTCAAGCTAAACCAGTGATTTACCAGTCGGGTTGGTTCACTTCAAGCAGTATGACATCATGAGTCACTGGGCGACTTCCTGGCCTTGGACAAGTTCAAAAGACTGGGTCTCAAGACAAGGCTCTTCTAGACTGCGTTATAAATTGCATGTTCTTTAGGTTTTTGTACAGTTTGATTATTAATTTTGTTATATTGTTTTAAGATGAGGTAAATATGAAAGACGAGCAGGGTCCTTCAACTTAGGAATCATACTTTGTCGGGTGCTGTGTTCATTCAGGTGGTGTGTTTGAGCTTCTGGAGTGGCCTCACCCCCCCCCCATTAAATTGTCTTCACAATCCAACTCAATGTGCACACCTTTAACCCATGTTGGACTTGAGACCATGGCTGATGGTGGTGGTCGGTGGACCTTGAGCTGTGTACTCAGCTTCACCACCAGGGTGGCAGGAGAGAGCAGATCTTCATGTGCACCTGTGCCTTTTACTGCCTCCTCTGACGTTCGGGCTTCAGACACTAAATCTGTTAGTTGACCTGAATGCTGTCCTCACACAGCTACTTGCAGAATGTCGTGAATTCACCACTATGGCTCCTGGCGTCATGATTTTCTCTTCCTGTTATCGTTTCAGGGGAGGAGGGAGTGGTATTAAATGTGCCTGATTTAATCTCACACACCCGTGTGGCCTGTCAATCTTTCTCTGGTGTTTCAGCTCATTTTAAACCCTTTTGTTCTCTACTTGGGGTTTAATTAAATGAGCATTTGCAGTGGGCACATGACGGAAAGTAAGACTACCTATTTAAATTTCGCCTCAGGTTACTAATGACTCGACTGCAATACCAGGCCCTTTAAATCAATTCCTAAAGTGACTAACTTTCCAAAAGTAGCCATATGATTGAGGGAACTTAAAGACAGTGTGTGGTAAAGGGTTATAATCCTTTAGATGTGATTTGTATAGTAAACATGTGAAACTGTTCTTTTCTGGACAACTTTCTGCTTGCCTGCTTCCTTCTGGCCATGCTGCCTTCTTTTGCAGCATTCTCTCATTATGGTATCATCTACAGCAGTTGCTGGTTTCTTTGGCTATACCTAAAGAATGTGTCCATGGGGAATCCTCTCTTCCATAATGCTGAGGAATCGATATTGCCCCACAGTAAACATGGAGTCACACCCCTCCCCTTCAGTCTCAGCTCTGCAGAGGTCATCTTTATTGAGCCTCAGGTAATTCAATAAGGGCGGAAAGGATGGGTTTCAAATCCGATTTTACAGAGCGGAGATGGTGTCAGCGTGACTGTCTGCCTTTGGTGTTCACGTCACATGTCAGGGGTGATGGTGCTGGTGGGCGCCTGTGGTCCAAATGGGCAGACTAGTTTCTAGTGTGATGGCGTGTTCTCTGTGGGACAAAAAGGCAGGCTACCTGGTGAAGCTGTGTGCTCTGTGTGGGAATAAAATGTGCAGCAGTGAGTGCCAAGTCCATCAGAAGTTTGTGATTTGCTGATAAGAGTGCAGTGTAAAGTTCTTTGCACATTTTCTTTAACTGTTGCACTGTTACAGTTTGATGGTAAAACATGGGTCCAGCAAGCTTCTGTTTTGTCAGTTAAAATAACCTTTGATATGGTTAACTCTAGAGGTGTTCCACTGTAATGTCTCAGGGCCTGTTTGTTTAAAAGCCAGAATTCATTACAAATTAGGCCTGGGAGATGTGACTTAAAAAGTAAATGCCAGCTTCCCCCCCACGCATACTGCCAGTTTATGATTTTACTTGATTTATTAAAAGGAAAAAAATTGACATTATTTATGGAGTTGATTTGTTTATGATTTATTTACCAACAATTTATTTAAGTTACACAAGGATATTTCAGCAAAATACTTTTCATTTAGTAGCTCATATCTGGGCTTGATTGTTTTCAGTATCAGGATGAACTAGGCTTTTCTTCTGTGTATATGGACAGCATGTCTATGCCGATATGAAACATCTGTAATTTCTTTTCACTGTGGCCTCTTTCTATTAAATAGTATGTACTGGGAAAAAAATTTTAGCAGCGTTTGGGAGCTCTGATAGCTTGTGCATCTCGCTGAACCATGCACTTACTCCACTCAACTGCGTGCCTCTGGAGATGCTGGAGTTTGTCATGCTGCTACTTTTTGCTGCCACGGACTTTGCAAAGGACAGTGGTTTGTTTGATGTTGGACATAACCAAACCCCTTCCAAATGACTAAGAGGACACCGCCAGTTTTATAATGACTGAGGAGACACTGCTAGTTTTAAGTGTTTTTATATATATATAGTGTTTTTTAAAGAACCGAGCTGCTCAGTTGTTGATGTGTGTATTGCTGTGTCATCGTGTTCAAGGGGTGGGGCAGTTTGACAGAGAGAATACCCGGCCTGCAGTTATTACACAGGTAAAATTACATTTTAATTTTCATTTATTGAAAATAGATATATCTATCTATATTTCATCTATTAAACCAAAAACTTGATCTATTCACACAGTTGGGCAATATATCAATTTTATTACAGGTCTTTTTTTTTTTTTTTTTTTTTTTTTTTTTAAATAAAAACATTTTTGAGATGTGTGCGGTGTGTGAATTTATATATAAGATACAGTTCAATGTGCTAGTGATCAATTATGTTGATTGTACAGAAATACACTCCAACACTTTTTGTAAAGGGTTGTCCATTAATGTTAATTCAGAGGGTTGGTCACATTGCTGACATTTACCAGAACCTTAATTTTTCTGGTTACTGCAGATATGCTGCAACTTTATCATTTGATAACCATCTCATTACTACTCATAAGCATAAGTATGCCTTTTTCTACTTAATGAAGGATATAACTCAGTAAGACTGTTATCCCTACTCCTGTGCTGCCTGCAGCCTGTGAGAGCTTCTCCTCACTAGTTGTAATAAAAACTCTTCTTGAAGGCTTAGTTACCAGTCTTCATTCCTAATCCGAAAATGTACAAGAAACAGAGGCCCAGACCTCACTGGAGAGCTCACACTGACTCAGCAGTTCTGGGCTGGCATTTCTTTGCTGTTTGTAGTATGGATTTCTCCTCTGGCTCTGTTTTGTTGGCCCGACATGTTTCCTGACACAACCCCCCAAAGAATTGTCCACGTAATAAATTCTTGACCATCTTTGGTATATGTCTTTTTACTTGTTCTCTGTAATTGGACGCTTGGCTGTATGAGTGCAGTGGGAGATGGTTCAGTATGTTTTGTGGCCAAATTGTCTTCATTACGCTCTTTCTTGTATATGCACGCTGCCATTTAATTTCTTTTGAGTTAAGAGAAATCCAAGTGATATTAGAACATTTATATCTTGGATAAACACAGTTCCAGAAGTATTTCACTAAAACACTTCTATCATTGTAACCCATATTATGTCTTTTGTGTCACGTATATCAGTTGAACCCTGGACCCAGGAATGGGGGTGCAGGTGACATGTAAATCACATGATCAGCTTGAAGTCCCGGACACCTGGCAGCTGTTTGGACAGTGTCCCAACTGACTACACTCGAGTGGCTTATTGGCAGGATGGACTTTTAGCCACAAACACATTGTCAGGTAGTTGCAGCCCACAGCAAAGGTTGCGTTAGGGTCACCAAGGCTAGCAGTTGTCCATCCTTACACCATGACCCTGATAACTCTGTACCTTCTCTGAGTCATATCTTCTCCTTATCCAATGCTGAAGTCCATCGCACCTGCAAAATGTAATGAGCCAAACATGCATCGCATTAGATAAGACAGCTATACAATGTAACGAACATAATTTACATGAGGGCTGCAATGGTCTTCTAGTGCATTACGTAATGTAATGTGGTTTCAATATAACAAACAAATGATTTAAAGACATTTAAAAATGACAATTAATCTATTCTAATTACATGAATTTAATTAATGAATTTATTTATTTTTAATTAGTTATTTAAAAAATTGTTTGTTTTATTCCACAGTCTAATTTTACAAGTTTGAAGGTTGAATAGCATTGAGTGGTCAGTGGACTTCTCATTTGTTAGAATGTGCTGCGTCATTTTAAAATAGTAGGCTGTACTTTGTTCTTCTAGTATTGTGGCCAAAGTGAAAACCCAGCACTAAAATACTGCTAGAAAATGTAATACAGTGCCATGGCACACCTGCGTTCTGAAGCGAAAATGATAATTGGTGACGATTCAGCTGTAAATTGCTATTATTTTACAGTAGCTGACTGTGGAGAAGTTATAATCACGTTCCTATTTTGGGCTAAATTGAAGGTAATCTGAAGCTAATGATGGTGTGTGTGGGGGTAAAAAGCTTAAATGGCAGACGAGGCAAAGCGCTGATATGAACTGGTGTTTCCCAAAAGTGGAGAAGTGAAGTTCTGGTACGTCACCACCGTTTACAGGAACCCAAGAGGCCACGCCTGTCTTTGGGACACGTCGCTAACGTCAGACTGCATGAAACGGGCCCTGCGAGCTTCGCAGAGCAGCGCCTTGCTGGCAACGTGCGACAGTGTGGTGACACATTTTGTTTCTCAGGTCTTGTGCAGCGAATGTGAGGTGATGGTGCGTGGTGCTCAGGTAATGTGGTGGTTTGGACGTGCAGATTTCTATGAAAACAAGCCTTTCGACGATATGTGAGACATACCAGACTTTTGGGTAGTAGATTTGAGGGCTTTTAAAATTATGTCCCGCTGTGTAACCCCTGTCAACTGTGACATCTTTCTCCAACCTCACAAGTACCTGAAAGGTCTAGCATCACCTGATCCTTTGACCCTCCCAGTTGATCAGAGGATATGGATTATCATTGGATTAGGCAACAGTTAACTCCAGTTGACCTGTTTACAGGTGACCTTCCTGGGAGCCACCGGTCATATCCCGTGATCCTGCTAATGTTTTTATATTAGCACAGTCTGTAGGTCCACTCCTCACATATCTTTACAGCCATGCTTTCAGAATGTGACTGCTGGCGAGGAGTGTACGCAGTCCCAGTTAGCATGTGTGCCCCTTCCTGCACCGGCATGGCTGAGCTACCTGCAGTTGTGTAGGTGAGCTTCATGAGCGCCTTGTCTGACCCGAGGCTAAATTGAAGGTAACCTGTGCTCCTCCGTCTTTGAACCTTTTGAACCTTTGTTTTTTTTTTTTTTTTTCCTTCTATCTTTTCCTGTCCCTCTGTTGTTCTATTTGACCAGTTATTACTCTACAACTACTTTTTAAATTTTATTTATTTTAATAACAAAGTCCACTATTTCACCATCTGTTCAGCACCATGGCGTCATCTGAATGCACGTTGTGCCAAGTGGCGAGGCCTTTCAAGTGGCGAGGGCAGTGGACACAGCTGCTTTTAGTACTGTGGTGTTTCTGCTTCCTGTACTGTTTTGGCAAAGGAAACCTTGGGGAAGATGCAAGAAGCCACGTGCTGTGGAAAAATGCTCACAGGGGAGTTGGCGTGAGATTCACGGCAGTGTCATCGTCACACTGGCGTCACTGGACATGTCCCAGCACAACCGCTTAAGTGGAGAATAGAGCCTGATCCTAAAATGTTTGCGAACTTTATGGCTTCCATAATGAGCCACTTCGTTTGATCTGTGTTCCAAACTGCTCGAATTTTTTTTTTTTTTTTTTTTTTTTAAGTTCTTACTGTAGTTTTTGCAGTGATTTAATAATTCCTTACCTGCCTGGAAATGTCAATTTACTTCAAATCACTGGCCAAAATACTAGATGTTTAAAGCAAAATTCCATTCAAAAAGTGCCCCTCCCCCCTTAATGTTCATCACCATGATAACCCCCACATCCCAAGAGGTGGGTCACTGTGTTGTTAGAGCTTTGAGCATCTAATGCAGCCATTTCAACAGAAATGCAATAAGAATCAAATATAACATTGGCATCTTTATCTAGATAAACATGCCAATGTTACATTGTTTATCTAGAGTAAATTATGAGCGCTTTTATAAACTGAAGTTTATAAACTGCTGATAAGTTTTTATCTGCATTGACTTACCCTGTGACTCAGGGAATAGGGAAGTATGCAGACACTGTCCTGGGACTCGTGTCATGGTAGATTTTCTTTCCACTTAAGTATGTCTGTGCTTTTCTGGGACTAAGGTGTGACTTTGGGCATTAAAAGAGGAAGTGCTTTGTGCTCTTCAGAGATGGCTCTGTTGTTCCAGGAAGTGCTTTGTGCTCTTCAGAGATGGCTCTGTTGTTCCATATGCTGGGGCATTTTGTATGTTAAGCATGCCATCGGTTTCCACTGACAGTTTATACAACTTCTAGCACCTGGACAATGAAAATAGCTCTTCATACAGCAAACTAGTACATCATGTTTAATTCATGATAGTTTCTTTTTTTTTCTTTTATTGTTCAATATTTCGTATTTTGTAATCATGGCTTTAGTCTTTTTGTTAGAGGACTCTAACAAACTCATCTGACAGATGACTTGTTACCATCTATTACTCCATTACCTATTGTATTACAGTGTAAAACCTCTGCAACATACCTCACTGTCCTGCACATATAAAAAACTGGATAAAGATCTCAAGGAAGATGGATGGATCTGCAGTGCTCTTTCTAGTGGGTCTACTTTTAATAAATTAAATTAAATTTTAATTAAATTGCTCTCCCCCACACGCTTATGAAGCAAGTGTGGTAGTGTTGTTCTTCACTGGTGGGAAATAAAGCAGGCAGTGTAAATTTAATATACACAAAATAATTGGCAGTTTTATGTTGTATTCTAAGATGTAGTACAGATTAAGGTTGTGTGTGTGTGTGTGTGTGTGTGTGTGTGTGTGTGTGTGTGTGTGTGTGTGTGTGTTGGTAGGTAGGGGGGTTATTTTCTTAGCCAATGACTTTATGGTTTGCAGCTACTGTGTATATAAAAGATAAAATTTTGTGAATTGGTTAACAACTAATGTGGACCTCTGTGGACACAGGTTATAATGACAAAGCAAGTATAACACTGGTTGTGAAGATAATCTAAATTTAGATGCACAGATTTTCTATGTCTATTTATCATTGTTTTTTTACACTGAGGTTTAAAAAAAAAAAATGCTGCAGACTATATTGAACTAATTTCTAAATTTGTCAAAGGTAGATAAGACTCAGGGTGTCACCTAAACACACCATTTTTGTGTGGCAGAGGCCATATA
>JABJVR010037414.1:0-32839 GCA_025773905.1 Chitala chitala
AAGTGCACTGTTTTTTATTTATTATTATTATTTTTTATTTTTTCCTACCGGTCCGAAAGATCTCTCCAGAGTGAATTGATACTCCAACGGGCTAAAACAGGTTTTAAAAAAGAGAGCGATCTAAACTTGTGCACCACTAAAGGACGTGCCCCATGAAAACACCCGGCACACATTAGACACGTGCTGAAACATTAATGCTCCCCTTACCTCTGTGGATGCAACAGCGCCACCTTAAAAAACTGGTGGGACCTACAGCTCGAAGAGGCCCTTCCACCTCTCCTTTGTGCTTTGCACTGTCAATTCCTCACCAGCAGGTGTCAGCCTCACCATTTACAACTTTATTACCCAGCTGAGTAAAAATAAAGGTTTTATTTTTTGTTATAGTAACGTGCCTCAGAGTTTCCTTAGCAATGTCTCTGAACTCAAATCATATACCTTAAACCTGGACTAGTTCTAATTGTGATTATGCCTTTTGCTTGTCCAGTTTTGTTTTTGGCTTGATCCTGCTCATATAGCATACATGTACAGTGAAACCTCGTTCTAACGGACTCAGTTGTTCCGGACATCGAATCTAACGGACAAAATCGTGTACTGTTCATACGTACATACAGTTTACTTTATATTTACATGTACAGTACTGTATTTACTATAATTTAGTTAAAAAAACAAAAGTATTTACTATTATTTACAATATTTTTTGTAAAAAAACATTTACATATATATTAAAATTGAATTACAGTACTATATATGTCTAAGTTACACGAAAACAGATTTTTACGACACAAAAACTATTTTTCGGTTATTCCGGACAATCGGTTTTTTCCGGACTGCCCCCCCATTAGTCCGTTAGAACGAGGTTTCACTGTACAAACGGATGTGTACGAGCCAGCTATTAGCTGTTGATGTTTTTAGTCACGTATGTTACACTGCTAATCTACGCGTTTTGTGGCTAGTAAGAATGGGATACTTGTGTATTTATATAACAGGTTAATATGCTCTGGTTTATTTCACTGTACCATATGTTTGTTGTATCGCTGGTTCTTGAAAGAGAACTTTTTGACCACTGTGCGCTACCTGTTCTTTCAAGTTGTCCTGATCACAGTTCGACCCTTCAGTTCTTGCGTTACTAAATACTGTGTTGAAATTTGTGCAGAATGTGATTGTGGGAACAGAATATTGTACTGATAACAAAATAAGAGTTTGGAGAAATATGATTCAGTTAAAGAACAGCTGATGTTACAGTCAGTCATTAATGCATATAAATACATTGGAGAATATACTACTAAATCAAATCAGTTTACTGGTAATGATGATATACTCTGTGGGGTAACATCTGTGCTTAATGACCAGGAGTTGTCAGAAAAAGCTAAATAATGTAAGTTCAATTAAGGGAATCTATTGATTTCACTGGTACAACAGCCTAAGCCAGAAACAATAGAGCAATATGCTGATCTAATAAATATGACATCTAATAGCAGTTAAGAGCAAGCTTCAAGCAGCATTTTTATTTTGAAGAATGAAAGGTCAAGTTTAAGGGGGTAGGGCCAAGGATAAATAAAAGGGACGGAGCTTATGAGACATGGGCCATAAGAGAAAATGAGATGGACAAAGGGGCGGAGCGTGCGAGACATGGGCCATAAGAGAAAACGAGAAAGACAAGGGGGCGGAGCGTGTGAGACATGGGCCATAACAGAAAATGAGAAAGACAAGGGGGCGGAGCATGTGAAATGTAGCTCATAAGAGAAAATCACACAGACAAAGGGCCCCTGACTTAAATCCACCCTTCTGCATCATTACATATTGTCACCTCTGAGAACATTCATTCATCTTCTATGCAGTGTCATCCTGTTAAGGGTCATAGGAAGCCCTTGGGTCATGGGTGGCTCAACAAGTAGGACATCAGGCTAGGATATGGAAGTTTCCCAATTCAAATCCCAGCTCAGCCACCAAGTGTGTCTTTGAGCAAGACACCTCATTGTAATACATATATGAAATGTTGTAAGTTGTGTTGGATAAAAGTGTCTGTTAACTAAATAAATTGCACCCTAATCTGCATGTCTTTGGACTGTGGGAGGAAATTGGAGAACCTGGACAAAACCTGCTGAGAACATGCAAACTCCATGCCAACAGACACATGGCAGGAATTGAATCCCAGACCTGGAGGTGTGAGGTGAGAGTGCTAACTGCTGTGCCACCCCAGTGAAAGCACTGAAACCTCCAATAGAATTACAGAGCTGTATTTGAGCAAAGAACCAAAATTGTAGAGTTTAGAAAGTGATTAAAGTGGGATATTATGACATCATTATTTATGCTTAACTTTTGTCATGAAGTTAGTTATGGAAGTAAATTGTGGTTCATGCTGCCATCAGTTCTGCTAATGATGCAGAGAGAGTTCTAGAGCTATTTATTTTCTGGTGCTACCTGAGAAATCCTAATTTACTATCAAAGTGGCTGTCTGTAAACACACATGCACACATTCGCATGCATATGCATACAGGTTAATCAAGGTGTAGAGATGGGGACCTACAGGAGGGAGAGCTACAGATTGGCACAGAGGAAAGGGAAATTGGGAGGGAGAGCATTGAGGGATGAGGAGAAGCTGGCTTTAAATATAAATTCTTCAGTGAAGAGACACTAAAATGCACACACACAAGTTTGAAGGTTTTGGGAATGGTTGTTGCAATTTTTACATTTGTCTTATAACATTACATTGCCAAAGTGTCATTTAAAATAGCAGTAATGTTTAAACCATGACCCTGAGGTTGGCCAGAAGTCAAGACAGGAGACGGACCTTAAATATTATAAGAAAAACTGGGCCAGGTTGCTGGCCTGAGACAAGAGATCACTTAAGCAAATGTGCTGCTCTGACTTCTGAAAGAGGGTCAACAGAGCAGACCACATGGTCACATATTACACCTTTTAACCAAAGACATACACTGCTGAATGTCAATTCAATTTAAAGGTTTGTCATCAACTAGAAGCAAAGGTTTCACTTCCTCCTGTGAGCGTCCAGCAACTGTCAGTAACTGTGGATCATTATGTCTATCAAAGAAAAACGCTGGTAAACACTTAGTAGCACTGCATCTCCTGCTTCTCCTGGGCAATGTAGGAGATGTGACTCATCGAGGCTTCACTTCATTGAGGCTTGGGTTTGCACAAGACCAGATGCAGAATCCCTCTGATAACCCATACTAGTCTTAACCCCCCCACACACACACAAACTCCCCTCAATCTGGTCCAACTTTATTTTAATAATAGCATGCTTGTCAAAAGAATACCCCCACCAGAACCCCAGGTCGCTGATGTGAAGGAAACATTGGAAAGCCATTAAATCGTGATAGGATCACGTTCTTTCTTTAAGTGAGGGATCATGTTCTTTCTTTAAGCGAGTCCATGTGGCAGAGACACTTGCACCTAAATAGTCACACCTCTCATCCTGCAAACGTCTGAACTGTGCTGTGATGGGTAATGATTTCCTTTTACCAGATCTTCCAGGTACCCTGGCCCCAGTGATTGTTCATTCTTGCCACCGCCAAACAATAAAACTAACCAAGCACTCAGCTAAAACTGAACATTTTTTGCAAACTGATAATGATGCCCAACTCACTTTTAAAAAATTTAAAGGGGCCTCTTGGATATTCCATGTAGCACAGCCTCCTGTATCATCCATTACACAGGATCATGTCAGCTTAGCAACCACTTCCTTGAGGGTTACATTTTACTTTGCATTATCCAGTTGCTTAAGACTATGTTTTCTATGAAGCAATCCACAGGAGTGCCATTTCTTTATGCATTGGTACAACTATATTCTGAGTGTAGGTCAGGTTAATAAAACTATCACCGGAAAGTCTTTTAACATGTATAGGTCTTCATACATAAGTGTTCCCCCTATATGCTGCAGAGCATTTCAGTTCTGTGATTCCATCTGTGGCCCTTTGTGATGCTTGACCAAAAAAGGCCTAAAGTCAGATAAGTTGGGAAGACTCATGTTTACATCATTCTAATGTTTACAAAAACCTTAAATATACTTATCATGAGCAAGCATTTACAAGTGAGTGAAAACAATGTATTGGAATAACAAGGATACACACAAAGAGAACATCCCAAATCAATTAAACAATTCCTTGTGCCAATTCACTATAAACACTATTATACAACAGCAGATTCCTCAGCCACTCCTCTAACTGTTGACCCTATTCCAAGTGAATCAGGTATCCAAATTGTGCCTCAGATAATACTAAAAACAAAATGTTTTCATAGTGTAAAACATTTAAACCTCACACTTAAAGGTATGATAGAAGTACATGTTGAGATGCGTACTAATAGTTCATCACCTCCCTTCTTGTGGGACAGTATGGCCCATTGACCAGACGACACAGATCCTGACTCTCCTTAGATAAGTTCTGGAGACACACCCACCCATGCCCAGCATCCAGATGTGGATGTTTGCCTCAAGAAAAACTTTTCCCTCATTAATTTGATGCATGTCACCTGTGCCAGTCCTTTACCTTTGAGGCTTTGAATGAGTACAGACACAATGTGCCATCTGGTTCAGCATTACACACCTGCATTTGCATGTCTCTGTGAGTGTGTGTACTCATGTGTCTTTTGTTTGTGTGTGTTGGCTGTGTATATTTATATGAATGTCGTGTGTGTTTGAGCGTACATGTTTAGGGTTCATAGTTGACTATGTGAGTTGTATATACACTATCAAAACACACAGACACACACACCTTTGGTTCAAATGGATAGTACAGTACACAGTATATATATTGTATACATGTATGTGTATGTATGTATGTCTCTCTGCACATGTCTATACTGGTGTGTGTGTGTGTGTGTGTGTGTGTGTGTGTGTGGTGTGCATATTTCGGTATGAATGTAATGATGTATGAGGGGTATCGTTTATCTGTGTTTTGGCTGCATTCTATGGGTTTAAATGTATGTGGTGATTGTAAATGATTTGATAAATAACAGTGTGAGGCTATGTGTGTTTTGGTTTTGCCAGACAAGAAATAAGCTTAGAGTAATTGCCAGTTGTTTCCAGTGCCCCTGGCGGGCCAGACACACACTAGTTTTCAGACTGTTTTATCTGGGCATGAACATCCTGATTCTCACTCAGGAGAACATGCTTACGAGCTGAAACACCTGGGGGCTTTTGGAGGAACTTCCATCTACCAAGTGACTGAGGTTGCTGCAGGAGTCTGATCAATGTTAGCTTTGGGTAGGATATACTCTGGGAATGTAGTGTTGACTTGTGTGCTGTATGTGTAATATTCTCTGCCCTAAAAGATGTGACTTCAGAGTCTTTTTGGGTTTCACCTTTCACTTCACCATCACAGGTCACACAGAGGCAGGATATTTCACTTTTAATTGACACAGATGGTTGGTATGGACTTGGAGCAGCTCAGTGTTGACTGGGATTCCAAGTAGTCAGATGCAGTTTGCCTGTTGAAACAAAGTATTGGTGATATAAGACAACCTGTAATGTTCTGTGGAGTTTGCATATTCTCCTGTTGCTTGTGTGGGTTTTCTATGTGCTCTCTGGTTTCCTCCCACAGGTGAAATATGTGAAGGTGTTTTAAGAAATCTAAACTGCCCTTGGAGTGTGTGTGTGTGTGTGTTCATGTGTGTGTGTGCATGTGTGCGTGTGTGGGTGCGTGCGCCCTGCAGTGGGTTGGCACCCTGTTTAGGGTGTACCCTGTATTGTATTCTAGGCTGCTTGGGATAGGATCCATGCCACCTGTGACCCTAAAAAGAATGGTTGGATAACGGGTGGATGAACAGAAGGTTACTGGTGGCTTAGTCGAGTCCTCTAAATATAATTAATACATCATAAAAGACTGAATAATATTTTCCCCATCAATTACCAAGCAAATTTAATTTCCCTTACCATGTCTGGGCTTTGGTGTGTTATCTGACACAGAACAGAGAGCAGCTCACTGCTGACCTTGTACACTAGCCATCTTATGGGAATACCATAATGGTCTACAAACAATAATGAAAGTTAACCACATTAAAATAATATATTTTAAAAGATATTTTTATAATATGTTTTTCAGTTCAATGTTATTATTGCAATTAACCTGGCATTCATCATTATTCCTTAAGAAAAATGTAGAAAATTACATCCTTTCTCTGCAAATTACTGGCATTTCTCATCAGAGCTTTCATAAAAGTACATAAATCATTAAAAGAGCCTGTTTAATCAGCAAAACTGGTAAATAGTTATTAAATAAAATGCACAGTAATGTGTCGCGCCTCCCTAAACATATCACAGACATATTAGTAAGCATATAAATACGTCAGTCTTCATTAAACTGAAAGATTATCAGGGACACTATGGTTTGCACAATAAATGCTTTTGTGCATAATACTCGGATTATCAACATGTACACAAAAAATGCAAAAAAGAAAAATGATGAGGTATCCTGGAAATGGTCTTCCTTGACAAAAAAAAAAAAAGATTTAGGAAATAAGGTTTGCATTAAAGTTAATTTTCAGTCTGGAAAATATTCCAGCAAATGATTCAGGAAATGATATAATTTAGGCAGAATTAAGATGCCTGGAACAAAAGGAGTAACAGGAGATGCACAGCCTCTCCACCAGAGGCAGAGCTTTCTGCTCCAAAGAAGGAATGTTCTGGAAGATACACTCATGCAACATATGAAGCACTCAAAGCTTTGCTGGAGGGTCTTATGGGCTTTTTTTTCAAATTAGCTAATTATAATAACTTACCTACCTTTAAGTAATCAGTGCTAATTCATGTTGTGCTGCAGCTATTAAACTCTTCCAGTTTCATTCTTCGTTTTTACCTTGAAGCCCAACCACAAAGCTTTTACAGAGCCATGCTGGTACACATTAAAGATTAGAAAACATAGCAGTTTGCACCGTAACGTGCAGCGCTGTGTTTGTTCTGGAAAACCGCGCTCGCCCGGCTCCTGGGGGTGTGTGTTTTTCCTGGGCCGGGTTGGAGCGATGGCACACAGGGGGACTGGGCGATGCTGAAGAGCGGTCATTTATTTCAGGAGATTAAACCTTCATTGTCCTCCTGTGTATCCCAGCCAGGTCTGCATTGCATGTCTGCGGGTTTATGGGCAGGGTCCAAATTGGCACAGATTGAAACCCCTGTCTTTCTAATACAGAATATGCATTGCACTGACATGTGTTCTTACAGAGGAATGCTGCGCCTTGTGCTGGTTTGCGTGCCTCCTTCTGCTTGTCCCTGCCTTCTGTGCTCTCTATCACCGTGGCTCCTCAGTCCCCATTACTCCTGTGCTTTCTCTCACGTCTCACTTTCCCTGATAATCTCAAAGCACTCCCATTGGAAGATGTTCTAATGACCAGCCACCATCAACTTGACCCCTCTGTACACCTTGTCACCTCTCATTATTGTCTCTAGTCCTATACTGCATGATTGTTTTACCCTTTTCCTACATTGTTCATGCCGTTCCTGTACTCTACCATCTTCACCCCTTATCTCTGCTTTACTGTTCTCTGTGTTTTTTCCCACTGTTGTTTTGACATCACCTCCTTTACCTACACATTTGTCCTCTCCACCCCCACACATCTGTCCTCTCCACCCCCACACATCTGTCCTCTCCACCCCCACACATCTGTCCTCTCCACCTCCACGTCTGTGCTCCTGACCACTACTCCATGCCACCTTCCTTGAGATGCTGGTCTTTTTAAGCCTGATCATTTTCCCCTCTTGTCCCTTTGCCCCCTTGGTCTCTGCCCCATCTCTCCCATGTGACACCATTCTAGCTTTCAACGCCCCCTTCACTTAATCTCTGTTGCTGAACATTTCACACTACTGTGTCACATTTACAAACACTCCCATTTTGAGCACATTGCATTTTTGCAAATTCATATCACACTTTTATTAAGGTGTTTTCACTTATGCCTACAACCCTTTACAGGGTACAGGCCATTAATTGATTCCCCATTCAAGTTTTCTGTTAAGATTTGGTTTCTCCTCTTAGTATTAGAGTCCCTTTTAACTTATTTCAGAAGCGTTATTTACCTTTGGAAATTTTAAAAACTGCATATGCTGACCAAACTTCCCACAGACATGTATGTGTATGGTTACTTTTACTGCCCCAGATGGTTTTGGACTTAAATTTTTCGGGCAGTCTCTACTTATTCACATTCACATTGATTCATAGCTTTATTTGTTTTACCACAGAATGGAACATCATCTTCAGTAAAGTGTACAATAGACCTAATAAACTGCGGTAATGTTGTACAAATTCTAGCTTTGGTTCAGTAGGTTCTGGTGGGAACAGTTGTGGTTGAGGCTTCAAGCTGAGAAGTGAATACAAGGGGAGAACCCAAGACAGTAAGTCCTGGGTCAAGATATTGAATATCGGAGTCTCTATCCCTTAGATGGAAAACACAATGGCGACTGAATGTGACACACCCAGTGTGAGAGAGCGGGACAAATTACATGTTGACAGACATCTACTAGCATGTCTTCCACGATCAAACCTGTCCCTTTCTTTAATGCCGACTTCAAAAGCGAATACCTTCCTGAGGGACACTCATGTTCCTGTGACACTTTTGCACACTTTGCTATTGTTCATACTGAGCAAACACATCCATGTATACACACACCCGCACTCACATACGGGCTGGACCAGTGAGAGTGCTTGGCTACCTTTCTGGAAGAATGTAAGATTATTGCAAGAATTCTCTAAATCCGATGAGTTTAGCATAGCTGTCGGTTTATTTTTCAGTTTACCTGTCTCAAATTTGGGTCCCTGACTGTCTACTTGTGTCTTTAATATTGCGGGCTGTACTGGTGCCACTACTGACTCTCCACTTAACAGCTGACTCAGCATAGGTGTCTATTCACAATAGTTCAGTACAGGCTGGCCACGGAGCCGCACAGTAGCAGAGGGTGTGAGAAAGTAACTGCAGGTGGGCTGCTCTGTTACAATAAAACATCAGCAGGCAAATAAGAAACATTCTACTATGAAGGCCACTGCAGTCACACACAACCTCTACATATGTGAACAACGTATGTGGCATACATGCCTGCTTTAAGTGATACCCATGTAACTGACGTTGGATGCTGAGGACATCACAAATTTAGTTTTTTTCAAAGTGCCTCAATGACAAAACAACAGCAGAAAATTTCTGGAATTAAACAAATCAGACGTCATGATTTAAGAGTAACAGAGAGAGGACCAGAATGCTGGACCAAAATAAAGTTTGTGGCCTACTGTTGCTGAGCTTTGTGGCCTATAGCTGGGCTGCAAGGAGAAAGAGAAATATAACATGGAAAAACACCAGAACACTGATAACACTAGAGATCTGTTTACTAACATGCCAGTTTTTTTACCAATACTTGTAATCATTGTAATGCCGTATGTATAGGTATAGTTCAGAGGGAGCAGATTTGGAGAAGAGAGAATTATGACCCCCCCGCCCCAAATCTCTGAGAATGCTGGTTGCTTTAATCATATAATGGATAGGATGCCATAAATAATGTGTCCCTTCCACAGCTGAAATGAAACCTGCACCATTGGTCATACACAACACTAACATACAACAGCCTGAGTGACGACCCTGCTTGTTGTCAAATTTATTTTACATTTACACAAAATGTACGTGAATGTGGGCCAGTGGTTTAAGGTGGCAGATTCAGCTGTTCTCCTCACGTGAATTTGCTGCAGTAAACTTTCAGCTGTATAACAGGGCATGTTCCAGGTTATTTTGTTAATAACATGGTGACTCCATAGAGGTCAACACAACCCAGATGGTGACTTAAAAAAAAGCAAGCTGAGCTTTGGGAGAACAGTGAACCTCGAGACCACCCCTCAGCTGAGGGCTGATTCATCTCCACCGCAGTTCTGTCATGCTAACCTAGCTAAGATTACCTAAATAGGAATGGCATTTATGAGCAATATGTAAAACTAGATGGAAAACCGATCCATTTGCTTGCACTGTTTTACTGTTTATTTACCTTGTTTAGCTATTGTTTTGTAAAATAACATTTGTTTAGTCAGGAAAAGATCTCATCTTTCTCGAAGCCTACTGACATTTGCACAACCAGCTTCTATTTGTGTTCTTACAAAAAACATATGAAACACGAAGATGCTGTCAACACCCAGAATCAAACCTCCAGAGTATGAGGCAATAGCTAACAAGCAACCTCATTATTTCAAGCGTGCCATGTGTCGGACCTTTACCTTCCAAGCAAAGTGACGGTTTTGCCTCCAGATATTGTTTGACAGGAAGTCCGCCAGGGGCAAGTCAGCCGTGGCCCTCAGCAACACAGATCACATCACTAACATTGAATCTCAGGATACGCTCTGCATCTGTATGGCTAATTTTCTTTGTCATTTGCCCAGAGGCATCAGGGTTAGATACCATCACACAGGGCACATCATCTACATGGGTGTCAGTATATTTACTTCACTAAATCTACTCTGCTGTCTGTGAGAAGGTCTGGGAGGTTGAGAACTGGCTGCTTTGCTATGAATATGGGCCTCCCACATGGCCTCTCATAACTCTAACACACCTGCTTCCCCTGGCCTCTTTCACCATGAAGCTCGTTTAATGGTGAGGGATGGTCGAGTTCCAAGGTCTCCATCTATGCCACATGGCTAGATTTTGGCAGGATTGGACAATCACCAGTCGGATGTTATAAACCGCAACACTGAGACCAATAAAATGCAACTTTATGACATGGGTTTCCTGCATTGACCTGGCAAAGTTCCAGATTCAGCTGACCACAAATAGGGGACACAGAACATTTAACATACCAGGAGCGTAACACTGCTGATGACCAGTGGAGGGTTGTAAAAGCATGGAACTAGCACAGCAGATCTCAAACACAAGGAGGATCAGTAAGATAAGTTAATACTTTATTAGTCCCACAGCGGAGAAATTCTCAATGCTGCAGCAGCAAAGGGAGAGCAGAAGAAACAGGGTAGGAGCATTATAAATATAAACAAAATATACAATAACAAGAGGCAGACAAATAATAAAAAATAGTCAAAACAACAAACTGCACACTGTAATACTTGCATAAACTGCACATGGAAAATATATTGCATACTGGTATGGGATTTTTACTGACTTGCATCAAAAAAAGGTCCTCAGGAGAGCCCCCTGCACTGCAAACAACCTCAGTCTCCTAAGCAGGTAGAATCTGCTCTTGCCTTTCTTGTAGAGCACTATGGTGTTGTCTGACCAATCCATTGTATTGTTGAGGTGAACACTCAGGTACTTATAAGAATCCACTCTCTCAATGGCCATTCCCTGGATGTTCATTGGTACTGGAGGGGGGTGTCTGTACCTGCAGAAATTCACCACCAGCTCTTTGATCTTCTCCACAATGACTTGGAAGTGGTTACACAGACACCAGTCCACAAAGTCCTGGATCAGTTGTCTGTGATGAGGCTGACAATTGCAGAGTCGTCACAGAGCTTTTGGAGTAGAAATGCAGGACAAAATATGAACCCACAATAAACATGCTGGAGTTTTCACACTCAGGATAATCCATGGACAGCTGTAAACAAATTACACACAGGGGTTCAACACACTGACCATCACAGTTGTATTTACTAGCATACAGCTATAAAAGTAAGACGCTCATAAAATGAACACACTTGGAACACACGGGGCCCATCGCCTAAATATATTAGGTAAAGACATCTGTAGTTTTTTTGAGACACTTGGCACATGTTGCTTTTTTAAAATTGTTACCTATGTTTTTTTATCTACATTTGTGACAAGGTGATTTACAACATTCTATCAGGTCTAAAAATCTGGAAAGGATTGTAATCTCACAAGAATTTTGACAAGACAGTTATGATATTTCTAGCTTCTGTTTTTGGGTCTTTGGTTACAATATTTGGTTATGTTTTCTCAGTCCATTAGTGTTTGGAAAATCCGCCTCACTGCATTCTCTGTGAAAAAGGAAGGTGGGCTGCTGTTTTCCCCATTTTGTGTGTGCGTGTGTGTATGTGTGCGTGCGTTGGTTTTATTTTACCTCCTCATTACACGCAGCCGTCTGCATTTTCTTTTTTTTTTTTACCAAAACCACGCAAAGCAGCACAAGGCTGGCTAATTGCACCTCATCAGCATACAGGAGTTTGAGCAAAGGAGATGTGTCTTTCAAAATATTTGGCAGCAATTAAACAAGCGCCAATTACAGAGGCACTACTCTGGTGGCAAGGCAGCTGTCTGCCCTTCGAAAGCGTCCCACATCCGCAGCTCCTCACTGTAGCTCCTCTTCCTCGCATCTTCAGAGCCATCAGATGATCATCGGGCGGCTGCCTGAGACACAAGGGTTCGAGTAGGAACAAGCGGCTCCCTTAACGTTAATGAGGTGCCAAGTCTAGCCTGCACAACTCAAAGATGGAAAAAGGCTAGAAGATAAAAATTTCCCATCAGAGAAGGTCAATGCAAAAGTCTTTAATGCTTTGAGAAGATGGCATTCTGTCAGTCACCCACCCTATTTCCTTAGAACGTTCCAGTATTTATTTTTTGTTCCATTCTTGCTTTCCATACAGCTTTTCCAGTATTTAAGAGATACTAAAAGCCTAAAACCTTAAAAAAATGTGACAGAGGTAAGATACGGTCAGGTTTGACCAAATGGTACAGGGTGTACAGCTTTCACAGAATAAGCTAACAGTGGTTTTTCTTATAATCCTTTCACAAAATAACAGTTGAATATCCGAGTTGTTTCACCTATCATTTTGGTATGCAAAACGTATTACCAGTATTGCAATTTTAAATACATAAATGGGCTGTTTCATTAATGTCATGCAATACAAAATGTACTTTTCAGTGTCTTCTCATCATTGGGGCTCAGTTACTACCCCATCCCGCATCAAACAATATGTTTGGTCCTGGGGATCACATTTTAATTCACAATTGCACCTAAAGGTACACCCAGTCATGTGTCTTTGGATTTAAGTTTATCCACAGTAAAACCAGAGAAATTTAAATTGCCTGAACCCTGTCAATAGCAGAAGGAAGTAGGCCGTCTGGAACTGCTGTAACCATTTACTCTACGGTAACATGCTCTACATTAAACACTGTAATTCATGGGGTTCACAGAATACCTTCAGGGACTGTCAAAACATTTAATAATAACAGAAAAAAGATTAACAGTTTCATATTTAAATTATCTATACAGTATATTACCCATTAATATTTTTGAAGCTGAAATACATTTTGAAAACAGGTGAGCATAAACGATTCCAGCATTCTCATCAGCACTAGTTAAAAGGGTCTTTCCTCCAGTGATGGTGAGCAGTGATCTATGTGTCTGGGAATACAGTTATACTGCCTTAATAGGCAAGTCATTATTTTCTCTAAAAAGGCAGGAGAACCAAAGTAGAGCTGAGTATGTTATCATCTGACGTTAAATTTTTGTTGCATTCATACTGCTCATGGCTTGTCATCTTTTCAGTTTGCTTTTAGCTAAGACATGTAAATTAAAGTGGGTAAACTGAACTTTTAAAGCAAAAACTCATATTTACCTCAAACTGCTCATTTGTGACTTCACTTGCTAAAAATGTGTTTACTTAATTATGTGTGTGTGTGTGTGTGTGTGTATGTGTGTGAGCATGTGTGTGTGTGCACCCCCTGGACACTAGAAATGGGCACATGATGCCCCTACTAGTGAGTTAGAGGCAGTAGGTGGGATTGTGCAGGTTCCTCACTTATGAACACCAGGAGGGGTTGGTGACGAGGTGTAGGAAACGTGCAGAGTTCTGTCCCTGCAGCTACCATCAATCAGCTCAGCGTCAACCTGCATTATGGTGAAGAAGCCTGAGGTCTATAGTGCATGGGCTAAAATGAGACAAGGAGAGAGATAAAAGATCAGGCACTGAGGTGCATGCAGACAGAGTTGTTTGGCAGAAGACCATAGCAGATGTCAGCTGAAGCTGGAGAGCACAGAGGCAGACAGTCAGCAGACATAGTGGTGTGTTTCTAACAGCCAGAAGCGCTCTGATTCAGTTTTTAAATGGAGACTTCAAAACCAAGATTGTGTCTGAGTCTAAAGCAGAATGGGGGTGCTGTAATCTGTTCTGTTTCCAAAGATGCGTGAAGGTTAGCCTTTTGTAAAGTGCTGGACGATAAGAACAAGAAGCTTAAAAAGCAGGCCTTTAAGAACGTTTAGATAAGCACAAGAATTCTGCAACTGAGTCACATCAACACAGGTATACAATAAACCATTCATACAACTACTGCTGATTCGATATGCAGAAGGTCACACCATCAGAAAACTAATTTGTGCTTCTTTTTTAGAGGGGGGCAGAGCTGTGTAAGTTTTTTGGGATATTAGCATATTCATAATGAAATTACAGTCAGTAGTTACTACAGCATTTGTAGAGAGGGTAGTAGAGGTTAATACTCATGTAAACTTTTAGACTGCATTTTAGTGAGAAGCAAAGACATCTAGAAAATCACATTTCACAAAAATTATCTAATTGAAATAGCTGAAGCTGTTTGCAGAGAACATTATACACACCTAGACCTGGTGATGGATGTTAATATGTGTAAGCAGATGTAGATACAAACAGCCCAGGAACATGACTTGACTTACAGTTAAAGCTCCATTCAGGTACACATGCTGCTGACTGAATACTTATAAGATCAAATTCAGAAGAGTATATCCATTACATTTAAATACCAAAGATGCATTAGTTGTTTTATGAAGATCAAAAATTTTGAGGTTCACTTCTAATCATCTTCTCTTTTCTGTAAATAATTTTCCAACGTTTTACAGCTACAAGTGAGATGAATGGTCAAAGGTTTAAAAGTCACAGTTATGTTATGAGAGTCACTGTGTTAAAACTAATTACAGAGTTATCCTTTAGTAGAATAATGATAGAATAATGCTGGTGCAAGTAGGCGGGTTTTAGTCAATAGGCTGTTTTGCCACACCTGAAGTCATGCTTGCGAGTGTATTTGCATATTTGCTTCTATTTGTTAGTGTCTTTGTGTGTGCGTGTGTGTGTGTGTTGTGTGTGTTTCTATTCCTCTATCCTAGGATGGATGTATCCTGAATGGATGTATCACTAATCACACACCCATTTGCATCAAGTGGAGTTGAAGCTAGCAGAGGATCTTGCTTCTGGACCTTATGACATTTCTGCTTCTGGACCTTATGACAATTTATTTATATTTTCCTAAAGAGACGTTTTCTGGATGTCCGCATACTTGATTCTTATTGAAGGTACAGCGCCTCGTTCTTTGAGTTTCTACTTGATCCCATGCAGTCAAAGCCAGATCTTTGGTGAACACACCATATACTACACTCAGGTTAGGATGAGAAGAAATTTGAGATTGATTTAGGTCTGCGCTTCACATTCACCAGAAATGTCGATCCAATGCAACGTAACAATAAGCTGTGAACTTTTGGATGCATCCAGCCCCAGGTGTGTCCAGGCTTTCCCCATCTCTGTGTTCACACCATCTTTATCAGCAGCTCCGATGGGCTCGGCATCAGATAAGACAAAACAACGTCAGCAAAGAAAATGAAAGAGAAAAGAAGAGGAAGAAAATCCCCACAGCTGCAGAGCCTGAGGAAGGAGATATGAAAGCAGAGGCTGTGGGATTAGGGTTCTTTCTTCTCATGTTCCTCTGTCTACCTCTGACCTCTCATCAGATTGGATGTCTCTTATGGCCTGCTGCAGGTTACCGTTTGAGATACTGCTGGAAAATCATGACAGCACAATGACTTCAAAATCAAAAACATTTTGCCACTGACGATATCTGTTGAAACAAATATTGGTAAACAAAACCCAGATGGCATTTTATTCAGTTTGGTTTGTGACATATATGTAGAAGAATAGTTATTCATATAAATTTATACAGGCAGTTGGTTTTACTTCACCTTTGGGGGTGACACACTATTTATGGCATTCAGTTCATTATATGGTTAAACTAATTAAGCTACAAGCTGACTAGGGGTGACAATTCCTCCCCCTTCCAAATACTGAGGGACATGCCCCCCTTACCTCCCCCAAATCTACACCTAGGAATTTAAAGCACACCTGACTGCGTTTGGTCTTGAAACCTATTGCAAAAAGCTTTGCTTTCAACTGTTAGCTGGAGAAGAGTGGTTGTTTTGTGCATCAGATCTTCTTGAAAGCATTACAGAGCTGTCCATCTGCAGAGGGCCAACGTGGCCTCGTCCTAATTTGGTGTTCCATTTCATGTCAGCAGTGTTCATGTCCAGACTCTGCTCTGGCTGCCCTAAGTTCCAATGTTATTTTCCACATGCCAAAGTATTTGTGTGCAGTTATGACCATCTTTCTGCTGGGCCATCTCAAAACGTTTGGCAGGACTGTGTTTAAACTAATGGCTGTTTTAAGTGTAGCAGTCAGGACATATGCACTCGTCTTTAATTAAAGAGGGAGAAGATAACACAGGGTGGAGATTGGTAACTTTAATTAACATGGTTTTGGTAACATAGCTGCTCAGTAAACTAAAACAAGTGACAAAATAACTAGAGAAAACAAGGATGGTCTATCACCAGAAAAAAAAATCACAGGGCATTTAAAGATGGCCTTCATTTTTAAGTTCCTACGTACAGAATGTCAGTGTAGAATATTTAGAAAGGGCTTGTATCTTATAGGCAGTAATGTAACATGTGTAATTATCTTTATTTGCCTTCCCAAAGCGTTTGTCAGGTCTGTTCTAAAGCAGCCCCTTACTTAACCTTCTTTCATGGGTTTTGAAAGAGACAGATCTGTCTACAGTGTTCAGGCACGCTGGCCCGTGGCCTGCGTAGGTTTCACTGACATCAGTCGGACGGCCCTGCATCTGCCCCCGTTGTGTAATTATGTACAATTTTGCGTTCCTGAGACACCGATGTACAGCATGGCTGGACACAGGCTTCCATTTTCTTCCCAGAACTGTGGAAAGCAGGAAGTGTGTGGTATCCCTTCATTTGGCAGCAGTCAAGAATGTGACGCACACCACAGGCGGCGTCGGATGTGGATGCAGAGCTCCTACAGGACCAGTGTGGTTCACCTCATTAAAAGAAATGCAAGACAAAGAACATTTTTACATTATCAGTAAGCTTGAATGACAAATCTATTTAATACACACTGATGGACTGAGGTATATACAATGCTTCCTATACACCTTTAAGGTCTCCTACATCTTTTCGGAATGACAGTTCGGTTCCTTACCTACCTAACATAACCTCATAACCTATACCTAGGTGTATTGTTATATATTCAGTACATTAATTAGAGCTAACCTGCCAATTTTTTTGATGGAACTATTAACCTTGGATGTATGCATATATCCCTGCAGTGTCCCAACGTATCCTACCGCATTCACTGCAACGTTTGCCTGCAGGGCAGAACTTAAAATATTTTTACAATTTTGTCATATTGCTATGACGTTGTCATCTTAAAATCAAAAAATCGTAAGCTGAACCATCATAAATAGGGGACCATCTGTATATATATATATATATATATATATATATATATCTCACAAACCTCTCTCAGACATATTTATGTAACCACTGTAGTCCATATTCAACCAAACGCACATTTATCATTTAGAAAAAGCTGGCACAAATCAGCACATCAATTACTCTAAAAAAATCCCTCAACACCCGAGCCAAGCAGCGATCCACCCAAAAGTATTTTCCACAACTCTGCTTTCATTACAGTTTTACTTTTGTTTTACAGGGACTGTGGATGGAGATGTGCAAAGCGGAGCGTGTGAAATGTGACTTAGTGCGCTCAGCGATGCAGTTATCAATCATTATAAAATGCATATCTGGATTACTGGTTTGAAAAATGATGTATGAAGTGTGGTAAGAGCATACCAAGTGAAAACAAAAGAATTCACAAGGACAGAGCCCTACTTCATGGAAAAAGCATTATATTTGCAGAATTAATAGGGTCATAAAAACTCTCCAGTTTATTTAGAAGAGATGATTAAGGACACAGAGTGCATTGGGGCGAAAATAGGACATTTTCGACATTTTGTAAGGGTGACAACATCAGGTACAAACCCTGGGGACAAGGAGACAAAGAGAGGGAAGCATACACAAGAGCCGATGTTCATGGGCCTGATGCTAACCAGAAACCCAGACACAAACATGAAGCCTAAACCTAAAAAGTAAATATAATTTCAAATCATTCTTAAGTATGAAACAAAATTATTGCTTGGTGGTAGTACTGGTCAAATAATGACCGTATATGTGAAATATGTTTAGTCCGTGGTATCCCCACGGTTTAAATTTTCTTACCGTGTGGTGGGTCAGTTTCATACAATATCCTGCTGAAAGTGCACATGAAACCCACAAAAAAAAATCTCTGTAAAGACTAAAAGAAAACTCTTGAGGCAAAACAAAGAAAAACCAAAATACAGGAATTTGGACATCTAGAAGTACATCCTCTGTGCAACAATGCCTGCACCCCACCGTTGATTCAGTGCATCTAACTATACTCATACTGTCTATTTACTCCTTTTTGGTAGTTAGTTACTGGTAATCGCTGTAAAAGTAAGGGTTCCAGTGTATCTGTTGTGTATGGCCAGTAAAAAATCTTGAGCCATATCAACTATCAACAAAATTTACCGAAATGTGTCATCCAGACCCTTTGCATTGTAGAGTTTTGCAGTCACTGTATGCTTTGAGGAATAGGGGTGTCCTAAAGGCACCATTCTCTCATCAGCATACAGTACCAGTCCTGTCTGCTCACTCTACCTAAGTGTGTTAGCGAAACAGCTTGGCTATGGGTGGGGGGATCAGGAGGACCCAGCCTTTCTCAAAGAAATGCCTACAAAAGATGCTTTATTGCCTTGACAAGGATATGCTTTGTATCAACCCTAGATTGCTCTGAAAATTACTGTCGTCATTATAAGTTCTGACCAGACAGAAGTGGAGATTAGGGCAGGAAGAGCTCATGAGAAAAACACTTCAAACTAGGAAGATTTGATCTCATATACAGGGCTAACTTCCTTCTTGCTATTTCATGCTACTGAAACACATTACTTTGCTCTGTGTGTATATACCATGGGAATGTACCATTCGACAGTATCCTATGAAGTGTAATTAAAATGCTATACAGTGATCATTATCTAGCTGTGTAACATATGCAGATTTAAAGTTCCGTTTAGCTAATTTTATTGTTATCAGAATCTCAATTTATTTGAACGTACAGTATGTCCTTTTTAAAAATTTAAAAGGTCTTAGCAAACAAATCAAAATGGAACACATGTACCCTTTTGCCTGTTTTAGCAGCCTTCAAAACTGAATAATTTATCGACTGTACTGTAACTCCATTATGTCCATTACAGTAATTGAAGAGTTATGAGACTTTAGCAAAAAAGGCATGTAAATAGCATTTTCCAGTGAATATATCAAAGGCTTTGTTAATCCTTTCTGCCATGAGTTGTGATATCACACAGTAGTTACACCCCAATTCTAAAGGAAGGAAATCATGAATTACTCAGATTAATAACTGAATTAGTGAAGATTAACGCAATGCTATGGACGGGTGAACGATGCTGATTTTGGCCACTAGCTGAGGACTGAAAGCTTTTCACCATACATGGCTGTTCGGTTGCATTCCTCTTTGAGAAAAACCAGACAAGGTGCTGGTTATGAGAACTCTTAGGACCAGGATTGAATGTGTTGACCTGATCCATGTCCAAACACTGTTCATTCATTAGCTTCTTCATCTGTTTGGCACACACTCTGAGTCAAATTAATTTATATCACGTGTAGTAATGTCTACCTATTTATCAAGTTAAACCAAATCAGTCTCCTCATTGGTTCAGCAGCTGTGTCCTTTCCTAGCACTCAAACCTTTGACCTCATGACCACTATTTAAGGTCTGCCTTAACTATCATGTTTCTCGTTCTTCTGACTGTGTAACATGTAATGTGGAAAATGTCACAATTAATACCGGGTAGATTTGTCTTTATGTCTGTCTGCCTTGAGACATTACCATAAGTAACACAATGGCAGCTCTCGCTGCAATTAAGTGTTGCCACACTGAGGGCTGTATTTTTTTTTCAGGACATAAAAAATCCATCTCGTGAGTGTTTTTGTTAAAAACACACCTGTTAAAGAAGATTCCACTTTAAGCTACAGTAACAGCTTTTAATTAGCTTCACTTCAAAAGCTTTGAAATATCAACCACTTTTATCATCATGTGTACAGACGCCACTCGACTCACGAACATCCGGCTGGTGAACAGTCGTAGATATGAACAAAGGACGCTGTAAGTTCAATTTTTGTTCGGAGAAAGGAACTGGGGAGCCGCAGCTAAAAAAATTTATTAGCGCGGCTCTCCAGTCAGGTACGGCGTTTGGCCGCTACATACGCCGGGCAGCACCGCAGCATCCGCCATCTTATCCCCCTTGTTCACTCAGCTTGCAGACTGTGAACACGTACACCGGAGTGCTCTAAGATTTATTGGGATTAATTTATAAAGTTGTGTATCTGCCTTCTAACACAACTTCACTACTTCAGCCAATGGATCAAAGTGTAATAGCTAATAAAAAAAGTATTAAACTCGTCGTACATACAGGAAGTGAAGTTGCTGGTCAAGGTTTTTAGAGAGAAAGCTCTCGCTCTTTTTGAGGAGCAGGACCCGAATGCTGAAAAATTGTCAAAAGTAACAACAGTCATTCATGATGCCATCCAGTGTTTTCGTCAGTCAGTCAGTCAGTCATCCTCTATAACGCTTCATCCTGTTAAGGGTCACGGGGAAGCCTGGAGCGCCTCCCAGGAGACATAGGGTGCAAGGCAGGGGACACCCAGGGCAGGGCAACAACTGACAGCAGGCTCAGTGTTATTGTATCATATACAATGAAAAGAAAAGGATGACACAACAAACTTCATTAGATCTAGAAATGTTTTATGTTTTAATACAACTTTATTATATAACTAACACACTGTAGGAATGTTAACAGGATGAAACATAAAATGTTCACATAAATTAACTTACAAACAATTCACCTTACGAACGGTCTCTCGGAACATGACTCGTTTGTAAGTTGGGGAGTCATTGT
The DNA here is from genome assembly GCA_025773905.1 of Chitala chitala. Classification (NCBI taxonomy): domain Eukaryota; kingdom Metazoa; phylum Chordata; class Actinopteri; order Osteoglossiformes; family Notopteridae; genus Chitala; species Chitala chitala. Next base: position 21,022 of record JABJVR010037414.1, read on the forward strand.
AATGTTCTCAGTATATAAAAACAACATGTGGTCATTGAAGCCAGATCAAACATGTTGCTAAATTCATTAGGAAAGGGTGGGAATCACTTGAGCCTAAATATTAGTGATTTCAACTCAACTGAAACCACTTGTTTTATACATGAGCATACAAGCTGACCTGTAGGACATTTTTGTTGTTTGTTTCAAGGATGCTTGTGTTCACTTATCAATGTTCCACCAGCATTAGCATCTGAAATCAACAAGCCAATCCTAATCATGACCCAGAACTCCATCAATAGATCTTCACAAAGAAACAAAGTCTTTGATCTAGAAGCACCAAGGACTGAAGTACGTTTATCAAAACATGGCATAAATTCAGAACAGGGCAAAACTGGCCACTAAGAACAAATTGCTTAACGACGAACATGAATAAGATGAAGCTGATCGAGGTCTACATGTGGCTTTGCTGACTCTAATTTCATTTATTTCTCATCTATGTGTTTCTCGTTATGCACCATTTGGTGTGGCTTTGGGTTCTTAATTAATCGCTACTACATCTTCTGCTGCTAATCAAAACAGCAGAATGGCTGGAAACATTAAAACTAATGTTAAGATTTAGAGAAACTATGTCACACTTGATCTGCAGAAAATAAAACTGATTTCCAAACTGAAAATTTAAAAAATCTATTTAAAATGTTCATGTTCAAATTGAAATAGGTTTTACTGTAAAATGATACCTGTTCTTGTGTTTTTAATGTCCTTTTTTAGTGTGAATCATATCATTGAATTGATCAGTGCCAAAAAAACTTAAAATGATCACAGTCTACATCTAAGTATCCACGTCTGAAGCCCATAAAGCTAAGTCAGCATGACAAATTTTAACACCACTATTAATTCTTTGTAATGTATTATAAATGAATGGATACATTTTAATTGCACATCATATTCAAAAGAAACGTTCTGTGAATTCAAATGACCCTTTGTGACTTAAACTGTGAAGTTTCTCTGGGCAAGGACATTGTTGCAGTAACTGTATCTCCCTACAGACATGGTATTACAATACAAGAGTTCTTATGTTTACCTTTTGTGCCTCTTAAATTTTTAAAACTTGTTCTCGCAAGACCATAATGCTTAAAAGCAAGTTACACTGTCCTGTACTGATGTGTTGATCCACAAAGTTCATGTTATCAGACCTTTTGTGCACATAAACACGTTTTGTGGGAAAAAGTGTGTCCAATCAGGACTGTTAGAACTTCGTTAGGCTAATGTTTTTATGCAACAATCAGCCTGTTTATGCTGGCCAAGCGAACGACGTACACCGCAGGTGTATCACTGGCATGGAAAATGAACGCTGAGAACACTCCCAGCAAAAGACAAGCAGCGCATCGACTGCACACGAGAGTGAAGACATGCGGCAAAAGAGCTTATAACCAAATAGGGCTATGAAATATGGATGGCTTATACTGAAAGGCATTTCAATGCACACCAATTAGTTTGACCTATGCATGCCCCCTCTGCAAACCACCCTACTGTTGTTTTGTGAAGGCAGCGTTGGAGAGAAGAGGACTTGCTGTATAATTAATAGATAGCTTTAAACGTACTGCAGGCGTGTAAGAAATATCAAGCATGAATAATTTGTGGGTCTCCATGAGTTTTCAGTCATTACACAAACATTGAGGGGACAGAAACCTACCTGCAATGCCTTGATGTGCAAATTGTGATGCCACACCAAATGGCCTGCCAGGGAGGGGCCGGGTAATAGTTCCATTTTCTTTATGTTAATAATTGGCTTACACTATTCTTTAAATTCCTTTTGGAACTATTTTAACTAGTACTACCCCTTTAAATAATATTGTCCTGCAGCCTAATGTGCTTTTTAAATTTCTATATATAATTAATTTATGTATTTGTTGTGCCAATAAAGACAATGTCAGCATCAGGAGCATGGAGTTATTAAATAAGCATTTCTTAATTTTAAAGCTGTATTACATATTTGTTAATTATCATAAAAGGCTTTATTATACTAGTAATAACCCTGTCAGTAGAATGTGTGTTCCAGTTTTTGAGGAGGAAACTCAACATTGGTTGTGTATGCCAAGAGCAACCCAGCAGAGGTACCGTAGGCAACACCACACGAGTTTCACTTGGCGCTATTATGACAAAGGCAGGAAGCTAGACAGCTAAAAGCAAAGACAAACACGCAGCTGAGCTAAGTGATCGTCTGCCAGACACCCCATGGAGGCCAAGCTTTCTGAGCAGCAGGCCTGCATGTGCATAGGGACTTTCCCTGGGTCTGTGACACATTTTACTGTGCTTTTTTTGTATCAAAGTGATCTCTTGATAGAATCCCTTGTGATAATATGACTCACGCATCTGCTAACCATTTCAAGAACGTGCATTTGGCTGCTTCCTCCCATGTTTAGATGTTTCCGAGGTTCCACTCCAGATCCCCAACAACAGAAGTTTCCTTTAGCTTCACGATAAGCTGACTTTGAGTCACCATTTTGGGGACACATGCTGCTGTAATGGTAATTCGCCTGCACATAAGCCATTGATTGTCTGTACTTGAATGTTAAGAATAGCTTGTCCATATGTGTTACTATAAGTATATTTATCACCTGTATTTTGTAAAATAGACCAGTAATGCTAATGACACCCTTTCCTCATTTAGCGACCAAGTTCCATTGCAATGACCAGGTCATTAAGCAAAATGGTTGCAAGTGAAAATCATTGTAACCTAGAAGACATAGCAACTATGGTTACAACTTTATTTCAGCCTTCCATACTCAATGTATTATGATTTATCCGTCATAAAGTGGAAAGTTTTAACAATATTTCATAAATTCTACTTCAAAGATCTCTATAATTTAGAAAAAAATTGGTAGCAAATGCGTGCATTGGTCGGAAAATGAATTTTTTATTGTCATCATATTTCTCAAAGGTTGCTAACGTACTTGCTAAACAAAAGGGTGTAATAAATTAACAATCATCTGGTTTTCCTTTCCTTAAGTTCCTTTTTTTGTCTTGCCATTCTCTTGAAAACCACTACAAACATTTAAAGTTTAAAGTAACAGCATTGTAAGACAGTACTTCTCACATTCGAGTACATGGGATCCAGTTTCGGCACTTGAATTAGATCGTACCACAGAGGGACAGGAAGACTGCAGGTGGCCATGCTGGGGGGGGGGGGTACACACCTGCCACTTCACGCTAAAGCAGAGCTTTTTACCCAAGCTGTTGTGTTTAAGCACAGCTTGTCAGCCTCGGGCATCGTTACACCTTGTGCGGTTCTTTGTGTGCAGGTGTCGTAAGTCTCCACTCTTTGTGACTAACCTCACCTTCACACAATTACTGCCACCCTTTCAGACTTCCATTCCTACTGCACTCTGCTGGGCCACATCGGCCTTACTCTGTATCTCATAAGCAACGGCTTTAATGATTCCGTTTCAGTCCACGTTTTTTATGGCTCTGTATTCTTGTTTGTTTGGTGGTTATTACATTTTTTTTCTCTTCTTCGGTTTTGTATTAAATTCTGTTTTTTTTTTTTTTGTCTGCTGCGCTTGAGTGAAGTGCATTGCTTCGGTACAGCAGGACAGAACATGCTCGCCTGAGGAAAAAAACCAGGCAAACACAAATAAAATGAATTGTCGTAGAAAGCTAACGATAAATAAAGACAGCGTATATAATGCTCTAAAAATGCAGGTGGTCATTGCTTTCAGTTCAAAGTTACTGCTGACACATCAGCTGCTGGAAGGAAAGAGCACATTTTCTCATCCCGCAAGTTTCAGTAAAACGACATGATACTAAAATTAAAATCAACCACATGAGGTCATAAAAGAGTCTAATTAGAAACAAAATGACAAACAATAAGTGTTCAGTAGTACATTCACCACAGAAATATTCTATCCAGCCAATAAAAAATAACTACTACTAAATAAATACTCGTTATTCAGGCGCTGTCCTGAAACTTCACAAGAAGAAAAACATCGCAGATTTTCCAGCCTTGACAACAGCACAGGTAAGAGTAACACTCTGGATTTTGGCTGCACATCAAACTCGCAGACGGGATAACCAAAACCATATGCAAAGCCTTATAATAATAATTGAAGGTTCTGCATGGAGATTTCTTGTTGAGAGCACTGTACAAATTGAATCGGTCCTACGCTACTCACCGATGAAACATTTTATAGACAAAGAGGGAAGGTGTGTATTTGAGCTCAGGGATTCGCTTTGAATGGGCTCGCTGACTCCTGCGTGCTCCTGCAAGGGGGAGACATGATGATTTAACTGCACTTGAAACGTCCTGTAGCTGACAGCGTTTATCGCTCAGACGGAGCTATCTTTGACAGCCCTAATCCACACACCTCTCTTCTTCTCCTTACTTTATTTATTTTTTAAACCAAAGATCTGAAAGCTTGCATTACCACATGAATCACGCTCGGACATTACCGGCCAGGAGTCCTGCTGGAGTTCCACAGGGTAGCTGCTGAAGGTTCCTGCCTAATAAACATCAGCTGTACGTTGCAAACTCCGACAGCGCTTTATAGCCTTTCCTGACAGTGGGTATGTTTGGAGTAAGTTCCTTCTTATGAGGTAAAGATTTTCCAGTGTAAATTAATGGAGTTCTGCTGTACTTATCCTTCAGAAAGATATTTAACCTAATATTTCATAAATTATACAGCTGTGTGAAAGCGTTAAAAAAAGAATAAAATTATTAAACTAGTTTTTCATTGTTTTTTTGTAAAAAAAAAAAATACACTGAGCTGACAATCCAAGTGCAAAATGTAAAGATGTATCATGTAAAGGTTTTTATGTACAGGCAGGACTGTAGAAGGATGTAGCTGCTTCTCTTGGCTCTGCGTGATCAGCTTCACCAAAAATGAGGGCCAGGAGACTTGCAGGGCGGCTCCAGGTCCGATAACAATCTAGGCCTGGAGGAATTCCCTTCGCCGTGGAGACCGCTGGGAGCCGCCACTCAAAGGGAAGATTATTATTTTTGTCTTTCTCAGCAGAGCCAAGACATTTGGTGGTGACAGCTCTAGGCATTAACTTTGGGTACAATTTCCCCCAGTTGGCATGAGGCTTAAATATATATAGTCTATGACCACCCGTGAGACAACAGTATTAACTGGGATTGAACTGGGTTTAATAAGGTGTTTCAATAAAAACACATTCATAAGGTTGTTCCAGTTCTAAACATATTATTCCCAAAAAAGTGTTGTCTGTTGTATCTAAGCAAAAACAATTACCCTAAATAACTGTAAAACCAATTTGTTTTAGAAAACTGGTTTAGAAAACAAAAGAGTATATATTAGTATTAAGGTCAGAAATAACTTACCCAGTGACCACAATGAAAAAAAAATGTGTTTATTTGTTCTTATATATACACTTGACAAAAATATCCACTGAAGATTACAGTGCAAGTCTTTCTGTATTTTCATACAACATTTTGTTCACAAATACTGTGAATCGGTTTTATCACAGCCAAACTCCTGAATTACAAAATGTCTTAAGGTTAGAGCCTGAACATGGGCAAATTTAAATTTAATATGGGCATTTACAGTTTTTAGAGCTTGGATATGCACAAAGTTAATTTGTCCTCTCACAAATTCACATCTGTTATGTGTAACTTGCAGTGCAGTATGACATGGACAGAGTTGCATTTGTCCAATGGTGACTTGGTCCCCAATGTTGATGTGACCCAAGCTTATTGCAAAACTCCACGCAGTCCAAGGAGATCACAGGCGAGCCATGAATCTCCTCTGCCACGTGAATGAGCTGGAACACACCCTGTGCTGCTGGTCTTTCACATCTTGCCTCTTGCCTCCCATGCTCAGCTTGCACCACATGCTGCTGATGGCACCATACACACCGGTCAGGGCTACAGCCACAATGGGAGGCTCACTGAAGAAACACCCAACTTCAGCTGTGATTGGCTGACAAACAAGGACGGCAAGAACATGACCTGTGGACTAACTGCTTCATTTCAGTAAGACAAGATAACCAGCATCCAGGTATAGAAAGCGGAGAATGAAGCAAGACGTTTCGATCTGGGCACCTCTGTCTGGGTGCCACGCGGACAGTGTGGAGGGCAATGCGCTGCTGTGTCTGACTGTGTGGAGGGCAGGCCCGCCAATGCGCTGCTGTGTCTGACTGTGTGGAGGGCAGGCCCGCCAATGCGCTGCTGTGTCTGACAGTGTGGAGGGCAGGCCCGCCAATGCACTGCTGTGTCTGACTGTGTGGAGGGCAGGCCTGCCAATGCGCTGCTGTGTCTGACAGTGTGGAGGGCAGGCCCGCCAATGCGCTGCTGTATCTAACAATGTGGCCACTGCCACCACTGGCCTGAAACTGCAGCACAGCGGAAGGGAAAAACCACCTCGGATTTCACTGGCTTACAGCACTGATGGTTGCAACCAGGAAAATCTGGCACGGGTTGAATTTGTATTCCTTCCAAATGTTCACTTCCTGACATAGGAAAACCAGGGACTGTCCATCAGGAAGACAGGAGGGGGCTGTTAGGAGCCGAAGCACGTATGAGGCGTGATAGCGAGGTTGGACCCTGAGTAAAACGTGCACGTGCATGCTGACGAGTAGGCCTGGGAACAGCAATGACATTGAAGTCTTTTCGAAAAAAGAACAATTCAGCCTGAATGCCGAATTCAGAAATGCGATCTGTGCACCAGGCGAGCCAAGACCACCTCCACCTCAACTCCCTTATGTCTCACTGGTGGAGGCGTTGCAGCGAAGCAGGGGAGCGGGCAGCCTAGAGCCCCAGACCACACAAAATGATGAAAGATAAGTTCAGTTCTCCTCTCAGGGCTCCCACTCCCAGGGAGCAATTGGTGACATTGTTAGTAAACTGTCATTATTTCACATTTTACATACTTTTTTAATGTATTGGCTTGGAAATCTGTGAAACACATTACTCTGCTCAGATGGGGTCAGGCCACCTTGAAACAGAAATGTCTCTTTCTGGTTACACTAAATAAAACTGCATCACAAGTGACAGTCATGTGAAGTATTTGTGTGTCACAGATTATTTGAAAGCCATCACAGATAACTGCTATAATCATTACACAGTATCCAAAGAAAATGAAATTACTGTTCTTTTTCAGTGAGTTTTTATATTTTATATAATTCAAAAAATGTTTAAATGATATTACATATATAAAATGGCATTTGTGTGAACATACTTGTATTGTATTATTTTTCAGAGGTTTCCATTAAATGCTAAGAAGGTGTTATTTTGTTGACTAAATATTGACAAAACAGAATTTCCTTTACTGAACATAAAATCGGGTAAATGTGTTGTTTTAAACATCACTATAAACACTCAATAAAATCCTTCTAGAAACAGAAAGACAGCTTTTTATTACATATATGTCAGTTAGTCTGAGAAACAGACGTGTGAAAGGGCCTCAATAATGAGGTCAGCAAAATACGACGCTCAAATCTGCCTGAAGCAGGCAGTCTGAAACTCGGCTTGCCGACACAATCCCGTCAAGGCCACAGGGTCTCCGAGGAACTCAGCTGGCTGGGTTTGAAATGCACACTTGTTACAAGGCTTGATTGTGACTCCTCAAGATGTGAAACAGGCAGGAGAAACCACATGGTCAGAGGACTGCATCCCATGCAACTCAGAACAAAAGACAAATAGAATGGTGTTGAAGACAGCCAATCTTCCTGCATAGAGAAAGGGTCGCTGTGCGGCCCAAACGCTGAGTTTACAGAGATAAAAGCTTGAAAATAACGTTCTTTAAAAATAAGAAAACAATGGAAATCAGTTTGTAGGTGTAAGTTCTCCTTTACTGCAATGTGGTTCCAGAATCACGACGAAAAGTGTTCTGCTAAAAATGCCTCTTTATCAAGCGCACATTTGTCTTTTAGCGGATGGTTCCAGAACGTTCGTTGTCTGTATCGTTTCTTCAAGTTATTTTTCCGTTCATGTTGTACTCAGTCCAAGACCACACAGAGGCTTCTCAGAAAATGATGTTGCATACTTCCACATTTTTTCTATGCGGTCCTTTCCTTCTGATTCTTCTGTGTAAGGAGTATGGAATGCAGGGTGTGAGGCAACAGTACATCAGCGAGACCACAAAAATGAAATTGAAAATAATTTGCAATTAAAACAATTTTAAGAATTCAAATAAAACAATCCACCAGTAGTCAAGAACAGACATCAGGCATGTTGAAAAAGTTGAACAACAAACACAACAAAGAGACAGTGGGATTCAGTTTAGCACTTACCCAGAAGGCTGGATGATATGTAAACAAACTCAATGGACCAGTTTGTTTACAGGTGAAAGATGAGACTGACAAGCTGGTTCAGCTAAACTTGTTGAAGTAGAAAAACGGTATCTGATGTTACAATGTCAAAGACCTGTAAAAACTTCAACCTGAATCTGATAATCTTCAGAGCAATGTTGAAAATGTAGACGCATTAAAAAAAAACTGTTTTAACTGTTTTGGTAGTGAAAATCCTTGATAGGTACAGGCAGTGACTTGTACTCTAGCTATGCAGGCACTGAAGGGTAATGTTCTATGGTTACCTGAACTGAAACCAGATAGATAAAGAGCAAATGGCAAAAAAACATACTAGCAGTTGTGCTTTGGAATTCCACAAAACTAAAAGCAAATTGAGCGGAGTTAAAATTGTGAAAACGAAGTAAGGAGAAACATACTCCGCAAGTCAAAGTCACACACAAAAGCTGTCCCAAGCCTGCAGGCACTGTTCATCACAAACCAGTGACACTCAACATGGTCTCAAGCGGCCCCCTTTCTATGGAAAACATCACATGGACGTTTGTTTACGGAGGAGAGGGAAGGCAGCCTCGTCTGCATTCTTCTCTCTTTGGTTTTGGAGTGTTTACACATGACCTTTGCCATGAGCGGGGATTGTTGTGGCAGGGGACCTCCCACGTGTGACAGTGGCCCCCTAGAGACTGGCACTCAGATACCCCTCCGGGTAGGCCATGACCCAGAATGCACTGCAGAAACGCAACTCTCTCCAGCCTCGTGCAGGAAGAAAGATGAAAATAAGCTGACTTAAAAACACAACTTGTGTGCTCATGGAAGTTACATATGCATAACAAACCAAGCAACAGACATTGGTTATTTTGCAGTATTACATCAGATTTTCTTCTCATATGTTAATTTTTTACACTTCAGCCAGGGCCACCTTCTTTGTTAAATCTAGTTCACCCTCTGGTGTTTATTGTCCATTAGAGTAAGTTACAAATGACGACACTTTCACACAAAGTAACAAGCCGCTCCTGGTATCCACATATGTTCAGCTGTGTCATCTTTTTTCTTTCTTTATTATACTAAAAAAAAAACAGCAACAGCAGGGCTTAAAAAAAGAAATCGGACAAAAAGATTGTAGTTTTGGAGACTGGCCACCACTTGTCCATGCTAAGCAGACGGTCTCCACCCATCCTAACGATCCCATGCATGCTGGCACATTTGGGGTGGCGTGCTCTAAGCAGGCTGACGCTGGCACGGTTGTTGGGAGCCCTCCTCTCCGTGGCCATCTGGGTGGGTTCACCATTTCATCCTAGGTGGGCCTGCCCCCTGACAAAGAGCTAAGAGCTGGTTTCTGTGGTCATAAAAATGCAGGTCTGAAAGTCTTATGACAGAGGCGCTGCTTTATTTTTTTAAACACAGACCTGAGCTGGTGCTCGATTTTGCTAAATTCCTGTGGTTGTGCATGACACACGTGCCAGGGTGTTTGGTTTAAAATAAAAGCATGTGGGTGGCATAACAGATTGGCGAACACTTCTCCAGGATTACAGCCTTAAATTTGTTCTCAGCTGGTACATTTTCCTTTTGTGCACATCAGCACTCCTTAAAGTAAAAGCATTCACTTCAGGTGAACAGGAGACTCCTGTTATATAAAGGTGGCTGTGTGAGTGGACAAGTATGTCTGTGAGTACAGTGGGCTGATTAGATGCCCTGGTTCTATAAGTGCGAAGAGAGGCAAAAGACTAAAGGCAACTGTGCCTCACTATTCAATTATCACCTGTTACACTCCCCACCATTAGTGTCAACATGTACTTAGAATGCCCCTAATTTAAATAGTCCCTTTTTTAGTAATTGTTTTGGAAGTTTCCCTTTCTGTCTTATCACCCAAGAGATTTTCGTGTGTATCTCAAGTTTGGTTACTTGCTGTCTGAGTCCACAGTAGTTTCCATTTACCCATAGCAGGGTTTTATTTTCAACAGCTTTTTACATTTATTCATTTAGCAGATGTTTTTATCCAAAGCAAATGGACATACATGTTACAACAAAACTGGTTTTCTGCATCAGTGCCCTGGGGGAGCAGTGGGCAGCCACATGTGGCACCCAGGGAGCTAGCGTTGGAATGTCCTGCTCAAGGACAAAGTTGGCGGCTGGGCTGGGATTGGAGCCAGGAGGCATCCATGTCCCACCCTGATGTTCTACCCCTTTAGCCACCAGGCCACTTTTTGTCTTGTACTCCTCTTCTCTCTGAAGAGCATAAAATGTACCATTGTGCCATGTTACATTTTACAAATGACATTTTCACAACAATGTGACATGGTGGCGTGGTGGTTAGCACTGCTGCCTCACACCTCCAGGCCCAGGATTCACTTTCCACCTTGGCTCTGCGTGTGTGTGGAGTTTGTATGTTCTCCCTATGCGTAGTGGGTTTTTATCGGGTTCTCTGGTTTCCTTCCAAAGACATGCGGGCTAGGTGCATTGGCATTTGCAAATTGCCCATAATGTGTGTCTGTGCCCTGTGGTAGGTTGGACCCCTGCCCTGCACCCTGTGCTTTCTGGGATGTTCTCCAGGCTTCAGGCGATGCTGAATTGGATAAGCAGTATAGAAAATGGATGGGCAGATTTTCTCAACAATAAAGTCAACTCAGGGTACACCTCTTAGCAAACTTCCAGTTCAACTAAACAACCCAATTAAGACACTAATGTAGCATTTTGTGCATAACTCTGTTTTAAACATCATTTGACTGGGGAAGCATCCAAGGTAAGATGTGAATTTGCTTCTTTGAGGCAAAGAGGCCAGATGTAGCTATGTGCTATATCAGCGTGAGCTTTCATCCCCTGGAACCCACAGCCATTCCTTGAATTGTTATGGTAATCACTTTGTTTTTCTTGTTGGACTTTTTAGTGCTGAAGATCCTAAACATGACATGTTCAGGGCACATATGTGTTGTCTCACTTCACAATGGTTCTGAGGAGAAAGAACATTCAAGAACATCTGTGGAATGATAGGAGGAAAAAAATTTGAACTTGCTTGTATGGTTCCTTGCTCTGGGTCACGCAAGACTTGAGCTCTTTAATCATGCCTGCTATTCATTTGTAACGCTAATAGCTTTCTAATCAACAGTAGAAAAGATTTGTCAAGTGTATCATAAAAGGATACATACTTGTTGCAGTCCACATGGGTTCAATAAGAAAATGTTTCCAAAATTAGCACAGAAAATACCATAATAGCATTCAGGCTACATATATGTCAAGACATGAAAAAATATTCATCTGATGAAAAAAAATGCAGTTATTTGTATTGTTAGTTGGAAAAGGTAACCATGCTCTCTATATATACTGCTGTGTTACTATGACAAAATTTTTGAACGTTGTTATTCCTTCAGTTACTAATCATTTACAGATCAGTACATTTGGGTAACATTTAAAATAATTTTACATAATCAGTTCATGATTGGGATAGAAGAAACAGCTTAATAATGAATTGAAAAAAGCTTGATTTTGAATTCATATAAATCCCCTGTTCCTCTTAGGTGTGTATACTGGGGTGAGAAATGCTTGTAAATCTGCATTTTCCAGTTTTTAGTTAGTGATGTCCAAC